>CM040423.1:104708285-104855724 GCA_022702705.1 Papilionanthe hookeriana x Papilionanthe teres
TATGCTTTAACCTATTGGGGCTATGGGTTAGTCTTTATTTAAAAGTTTAATTGTTGGGTCCACGTGTTAAGTTATTAGGTCGAAGTTGAACAATTTGACGAAGTTTACTCTTTGGTCGAGAGTTGGCTTATTGGGTCGATGAATGTGGTCATTAGGTCGAAAATTGGCAATTTTGACCCAGACACTAACATTTTGGTCGAAAGTTGACGTATTGGATTATTGGGTCGAGGATTTGCCATTTTGACCACAGTTGACTTTTTTGGTTAAAAGTTGACTTATAAGGTCGATGAGTTTGTCATTAGATTCGAGAGTTGGCCAGTTTGACAGAAGTTGACTTTTTGGTCGAAAGTTGACATATTGGATCGATAGGGTCGAAGATTGGTATATTGACGAAATTGATAGTTTGGTGAAAAGTTGACCTCACAGGGTCGGTGGATTGGTCATTGGGTCGAGATTGACCATTTTGATCAAAGTTGACTTGTTGGTAAAAGTTGACTATATATGGTGATCAGGTACGAGTTATTAGATTGAGGTTTGACCTTTTTGTCGAAGTTGACTTTTTGTTAAGTGATTGACTTATTGGGTCGATAATTGGTCATTAAGTAGAAAATTAACTTATTTTGACAAAAATTAGATTTTTTGTCGAAAGTAGACTTCATTAGGTCATTAGGTAAAAATTAGTATTTTATGCGAAGTTGATATTTTGGTGAAAAGTTGACATATTTGGTCAATGGGTTGGTCATTGGGTCAAGGATTAACCATTTTGACCAAAGTTGACTTTTTCGTCAGAAGTTGACCTATTGGGTCAATGGGTTGGTCATTGGGTTAAGGATTGACCTTTTTGGTCAATGGATTAGTCATTGGGTCAATGATTGACCATTTTGACCAAAGTTATTTTTTGGTCAAAAAGTTGACCTATTGGGTCAATGGGTTTGTCATTGGTTCAGGAAATGACCTTTTGACAAAAGTTGTCTTTTTTGTCAGAGATTGACTTATTGGGTCAATAGTTGGTCATTAGGTCAAAAATTTACTATTTTGACCAAAATTAAATTATTGATCAAAAGTTGATCTATTAGATTCAACGTGGTGGTCATTGGGTCGAAAATTGACCATTTTGACCAAAGTTGACTTTTGATCAAAAGTTGACCTGATTAGGTCGATGGGGTTGTCATTAGGTCGAAGATTAGTATATTGACGAAATAAACTTTTAGTCGAAGAGTTAATCTGATTTAATTATTTGGGTTGGTCGGTGTGTCGAGGATTGATTATTTTGACTAAACTTCACATTTTGGTCGAAAGTTAACTGTTGGGTCGATGGGTTGGTCATTGGGTCGTGATTGCATCTTGACCCAATGGTTGACTTTTTGGTCGGAAGTTGACTTATTGGGTCGATAATCGATTGATGGGTAAAAATTGACTATTTTGGCTAAAATTAAATTTTTAAGTCGAACGTTGACTGTTATTGTCGATGGGTTGGTCATTAGGTCGAGGATTGACCATTTTGACCAAAGTTGACTTTTTGTCGAAAGTTGACCTGTTAGATCGATGGGTTAGTCATTAGATTCGAGGATTGACCATTTTGACCAAAGTTGACTTTTTGGTAAGAGATTGACTTGTTAGGTCGATATTTGGTCATTCGGTCGAAAATTAACAATTTTGACCAAAATTGACTTTTTGAGTCGAAAGTTGATCGATTGAGTCGATATGTTGGTCATTGGGTCAACGATTGGCCTTTTTGACCGAAGTTGACTTTTTGGTCAAAGTTGACCTATAGAGTCGATAGTGTTGGTCATTAGGTCAGAAAATTGACCATTTTGATCAAAGTCGACTTTTTGGTCGAAAGTTGACATAATGGGTAATTATTGGTGGTGATTTGGTAAAAATTGACTATTTTGATCAAAATTAAATTTTTGGTCGAAAGTTGAGCCATTGAGTCGAATGGGATGGTCATTGGGTCAGAAATTGACCATATTGACCAAAGTTAACTTTTTGTCGAAGTTGACTATTGGGTCAATGAGGTGGTCCTTAGGTCGAGTAATTGACTATTCTGATCAAAATTGACTTTTTGGTTAAAAGTTGACCTCTTGAGTCATTGGGTCAAGAATTGACCATTTTAACCAAAGTTGACTTTTTGTTGATAGTTGAACCCTTGGGTCGATGGGTTGGTCATTAGGTCGAAATTGACCATTTTAACCAGAGTTTGATCTTTGGTCGAAAGTTGACTTATTAGGTTGATGAGGTGGTCATTAGTTGAAAAGTGATTATTTTGACCAAAATTGACTATTTTGATCGAAAGTTGACTGTATTGAGTCATTGGGTCGAGGATTGAGCTATCTTGACTAAACTTGACTTTTTGGTTAAAAGTTGACTGATTGGGTTGATGGGTTTGTCATTAGATTCGAGGATTGAGCATTTTGACGAAAGTTGACTTTTTGGTCGAAAGTTGACATATTGAGGTCATTAGGTCGAAAATTAATTATTTTGACCAAAATTGATATTTTGGTCGAAAGTTGACTATTGGGTCGATCGGTTGGTTATTGGGTCGAGGATTGACCATTTTGACCAAAGTTAACATTTTGGTCGAAAAGTTGACTGATTGGGTTGATGGGTTGGTCATTGGGTCGAGGATTGACCTTTTTGTCCAAAGTTGACTTTTCGGTCGGAGATTGACTTATTGGTTCGATAATTGGTCATTAGGTCGAAAATTGACTATTTTGACCAAAATTGACATTTTAGGTGGAAATTGACTTATTTAGGTCGATAATTGGTCGATGGGTAAGAAATTGACTATTTTGAGTAAAATTAGATTTTTAGTCGAAAGTTGACGATAGGTCGATAAGGTGGTCATTGGGACGAGAAATTGACCATTTTAACCAAAGTTGACTTTTTGGTCGAAAGTTGACTGTTAGATTGATTGAGGTGGTCATTAGATCGAAAATTGACTATATTGACAAAAATTTACTTTTTAGTCAAAAGTTAACTTATTAGGTCAATGTGTTTGGTCATTGAGTTAAGGATTGACTATTTTGAATAAAGTTCACATTTTGGTGAAAGTTAACATATTTGTCGATTAGTATGGTCATTAGGATCAAGGATTGACCATTTTGACTAAAGTTGACTTTTGGTCGAAGATTGACGTGTTAGAGTTCGATGATATAGTCATTAAGTGAAAATTGAGTATTTTGGTATTTTGACAAAACTTGGCTTTTTGGTCGAAAGTTCACTCATTAGGTTGAAAGGGTGGTCATTAGGTAAAAGAATTAATAATTTTGACCAAAATTGACTTATTGGTTAAAAGTTGACCTATTGGGTGATGGGTTGGTCATTAGGTCGAGGATTGACCATTTTGACCAAAGTTGACTTTTTGGTTGAAAGTTGACTTATTGGTTTAATGAGTTGGTTATTAGGATGTCAGATAATGACACTTTTTGGCCAAAGTTCACTTATTAGTCATTGGATGAGATTGACCATATTGACGAAAGTCGACTTTTTGTCAAAAGTTCATGTTATTTGGTCATTGGGGTGGTCATTAAGTACAAAAATTGGTTATTTTGACTAAAATTGACCTTTTGGTCGAAAGTTGACTATTTAGTCGTTTGGTTGGTCATTAGGTCGAAGATTGACCATTTTGACCAAAGTTGTCTTTTGGTCGAAAATTGACGATTTGGTCGACGAGTTGGATATTGGGTCGAGAACTTAATCATTTTAACTAAAGTTGACTTTTTGGTGAAAGTTGACTGTTAGATCGATGGGAGGTTGTTAGGTTAAAAATTGACTATTTTGACCAAAATTTACTTTTTGTTAAAAGTTGAGCCGATTAGGTCATTGAATATGTCATTGTGTCAAGGATTGACCATTTTGACCAAAATTCATATTTTGGTCAAATGTTGACCCACTAGGTCAACGGGGTGGTCATTAGGTCAAAAAATGACTATTTTGACCAAAATTGACTTTCTAGTCAAAGTTGACCTATTAGGTCAATGGGTTGGTTATTTGGTCAAGGATTGACCATTTTGACCAAAGTTGACTTTTTGGTAAAACGTTGACCCATTAGGTCGATGGTTGGTCATTATGTCGAAAATTGATTATTTTGTTCAAAAGTTGACTGTTGGATTCTATGAGTTTGTCATTGGGTCGAGGATTGACCATTTTGACCAAAGTTGACTTTTTGGTCGAAAGTTGACCTATCGTGTTAATGGGTTGGTCATTGGGTACGAAATTGATCATTTTCACCAAAATTGATGTTTTTGTCGAAACTTGTCTTGTTGGGTTAATGGGGTGGTCATTAGGTGAAAAATTAACAACTTTGATCAAAATTAACTTTTCGCTCGAAAGTTGACTGTTTCGTCGATGGGTTGGTCATTGGGTCAAGGATTGACCATTTTAGCCAAAGTTGACTTTTTGGTCAAAAGTTGACTTATTGGGTCAATGAGTTATTCATTGGGTCAAAGATTGACCATTTCGACCAAAGTTGGCTTATTGGTCAGATATTGACTTATTGGTCAACAATTAGTCATTCGGTCAAAATTTGATTATTTTGACCGAAATTGAATTTTTCTTAAATAATTGACCCATTGGGATCAATTGGGTGGTCATTATGTCGAGAATTGACCATTTTAACAAAAGTAGACTTTTTGTCGAAAGTCGACTATTAGGTTAATGGGTTGGTCATTGGATCGAAATTCGTCAATTTTGACCGAACTTGACTTTTTTGTCGAAGTTGACTTATTAGGTCAACGGGTTAGTCAAAAGAGAAAAATTAACAATTTTGACCAAAATTGAATTTTTGGTCGAAGTTGACTATCGGATCGATGAGTGGGTCATTAGGTCGATGATTAACTATTTTGACCAAATTTGACTTTTGGTCGAAGTTGACTGATTGGATCGATGTGTTAGTTTTTGGGTCGAAGTTGACCATTTTGATCGAAGTTGACTTTTTGATCATTGGGTGAGGAATTAACCATTTTGACGAAGTTGACTTTTTGGTCGAAAGTTGACTTATTTGGTCATTGGGGTGTTCATTAGGTCGAATTTGACTATTTTGACCTAAATTGTCTTTTTGGTCGAAAGATGACATATTTGGTTCTTGGATTGGACATTAGGTCGATGATTGACCATTTTTACCAAAGTTGACTTTTTTGTCGGGAATTGACTTGTTGGATTGACATTTGGTAATTAGGTCAAATAATTATTTTTACCAAAATTGAATGTTTGGTCGAAAGTTGAATTGGGTCAATGGGTTGGTCATTGTGTCAGAAATTAACCATTTTGACCAAATTTAACTTTTTGGTCAAAAGTTGACCTTTTGGGTTAATGAGGTGGTCATTAGGCCAAAAATTGATAATTTTGATGAAAATTGGCTTTTTGGTCAAAAGTTGTCCTTTTGGGCGATGGGTTGGTAATTGGGTGAGATTGCCCATTTTGACCAATGTTGACTTTTTGTTGAAAAGTTGATCTATTGGCTCGATAGGTTGGTCATTAAGTTAAGGATTGACATTTTTGTCCAAAGTTGACTTTTTGGTCGAAAGTTGACATATTGGGTTGATAGTAGTCATTAGGTCGAAAATTGGTTATTTTGACCGAAATTGACATTTTTGTCGAAAGTTGATTTATTGTGTCGATGGGTTGTTCATTGGGTTAGGATTTAACATTTTGGCAAAAGTTGACTTTTTGGTGAATAGTTGACTGTTAGGTCGATGGGTTTGTCATTGGGTCGAGAATGACCATTATGACCAAAATTGACTTTTTGGTCGAGAGATTGACTTATTTGGTCGATAATTAGTCATTAGGACAAAAATTGACTATTTTAACCAAAATTGACTTTTTGTTGAAAGTTGACCTGTTAGATTGATAGGTTGATCATTGGGTCGAGATTGACCATTTTGACCAAAGTTTACTTTGTTGTCATGTATTGACTTATTTGGCCGATAATTAGTTAGTAGGTCGAAATTTGATTATTTTGACCGATTATGACATTTTGTTAAAAGTTGACTGTTAAGTCGATGGGTTGGTCATTGGGTCGAGGATTGATCATTTTGACCAAAGTTGACTTTTAGTCGAAGATTGACTTATTAGAGTCGATAATTGGCGATGGAGTCAAAAATTGACTATTTTGACCAAAATTAATTTTTTGTCGAAAGTTGACCTAATGGGTCGATGCGTTGGTCATTGGATTAAGGATTGACCATTTTATCCAACGTTGAATTTTGGTTAAAAGTTGACTGTATTGAGTCGATGGGTTGGTCGTTGGGTCGAGGATTGACCATTTTGATTGAAGTTGACTTTTTGGTCGAAAGTTGACTGTCGGCTCGATGGGTTGGTCATTAGGTCGAGGATTGACCATTTTGACCAAAGTTGACTTTTGGTAAGAGATTGACTTATTGGATTGATAAATGGTCATTAGGTCGAAATTTGACTATTTTGACCAAAATTGACTTTTTGGTTAAAAGTTGACTGTTGAGTCGAAGGGCTGGTCATTAGGTCGAAGTTAGCGATTTTGACCAAAGTTGTCTTTTTGGTCGAAAGTTGACATATTGGGCGATGGGTTGGCCATTGGGTTGGAAATTGACCATTTTGATCAAAGTAGTACATTTAATTAGTTGACATATTGGGTAATTTTGGTGGTGATTTGGTCAAAAATTGATTATTTCGACCAAAATTGAAGTTTTGGTCAAAAGTTAAGTCATGTGTCGAAAGGGGTGGTCATTAGGTAAGAAATTAACCATATTGACAAAAGTTGACTTTATTGTCGAAGTTGACCATTAGGTCGATTGGGGTGGTCATTAGGTCGAAATTGACTATTTTGACCAAAATTGACTTTTTGGTCGAAAGTTGACCTAGTTGGCCAATGGGTTGGTCTTTGGGTCGAGATTGACCATTTTGACCAAAGTTGACTTTTGTTCAAAAGTTAAAATCTTGGGTCCTTAGGTTGGTCATTAAGTCAGAAATAGACCATTTTATCCAAAGTTGTGTCTTTGGTCAAAGTTGACCTATTGGGTTAATGGGGTGGTTATTAGGTAAAAAAATTGGCTATTTTGATAAAATTAACTTTTTGGTCAAAAGTTGACGTATTGGGTTATTGGGTCATGGTTTGACCATTTTGACCAAAGTTGACTTTTTTGGTTAAAAGTTGACCTATTGGGTTGAAGGGTTTGTCATTGGTTGAGGATTGACCATTTTGACCAAAGTTGACTTTTTGGTCAAAAGTTGACATATTTGGTCATTTGGTCAAAATTGTTATTTTGACCAAAATTGACATTTTGGTCGAAGATTGACCTATTGGGCCAATGCGTTGATCATTGGATTGCAGGTTTGACCATTTTGATCGAAGTTGACTTTTTGGTCGAAAGTTGACTGTTAGGTCGATGGGTTAGTTATTAGGTCGAGAATTGACCTTTTTGTACAAAGTCGATTTTTGGTCAGAGATTGACTTATTGGGTCAATAATTGGTCATTTGGTAGAAAATTGACTATTTTAACCAAAATTGAATTTTTGGTCAATAGTTGACTCATGGGGTCAACGGGGGTGGTCCTTGTGTCAGAAATTGACCATTTTGACCAAAGTTGACTTTTTGGTCAAAAGTTGATTAATTGGGTCATTAGGTAAAAATTTGATTATTTTGACCAGAATTGATATTTGGTTAAATATTGACATATTTGGTTAATGGGATGGTCATTGAGTCGAGGATTGACCATTTTGACTAAAGTTGACTTTTTAGTCGAAAGATGACTTATTGGGTCGATGAGTTGGTCATTGGGTCGAGGATTGATCATTTTTGACCAAAGTTGACAGATGATTGACTTATTGTATCAATAATTTGTCATTAGGTCGAAAATTAGCTATTTTGACCAAAATTGAATTGTTGGTCGAAAAGTTGATTCATTGGGTCGACGGGGTGGTCGATAGATTAGAAATTGATCATTTTGACCAAAGTTGACTTTTTCTTCAAAAGTTGACCTATTGGGTCATCAGGTAAAAAATTGACTATTTTGACCAGAATTGATATTTTGGTTAAAAATTAACATACTAGGTCAATGGGACGGTCATTGGCTCAAGAATTGACTATTTTCACCAAAATTTTCTTTTTGGTCAAAAGTTGCTATTGAGGCGATGGGATGGTCTTTGGGTCGAGGATTGACCATTTTGACCAAAGTTGACTTTTTGGTCAAACTTGACCTCTTGGGTCGGTGGGTTGGTCATTGGGTCGAAGATTGACCATTTCGACGAAAGTTGACTTTTTGGTCGAAAGATTGACTTATTAGGTCGATAATTAGTCTTTCGGTAAAAAATTGATTATTTTGATCAAATTAAATTTTTGGTCGAAAGTTGACCCATTGAGTCAACTAGGTGATCATTAGGTCAAAATTGGTTATTTTGACCAAAATTGCTTTTTGGTCAAAAGTTGCCTATTGGGTCATTGGGTCAATGATTGACAATTTTGACCAAAGTTGACCTTTTGGACAAGAGTTGACCAATTTGGTCAATGAGTTGGTCATTGGGTCAATGATTGACCATTTTTACCAAAGTTGACTTTTTGGTCAGAGATTGACTTATTGGTTCAATAATTGGTCATTAGGCCAAAAATTGACTATTTTGACCAAAACGGAATTTTTGGTCGAAGTTGACTATTGGACCGATGTGTTGGTCATTGGGTCGAAGATTGACCTTTTTGACGAAAGTTTACTTTTTGGTCATATATTGACTTATTAGGTCGATAATTGTTCGATTAGGTCGAAAATTGGTTATTTTGACGAAATATGACTTTTTGTCGACGGTTGACTTATTAGGTCGATGGGTAGGTCATTGGGTCGAAGATTAATCATTTCGACCGAAGTTAACTTTTTGGTCGAGAGATTGACTTATTGGGTTAATAATTGGCGATAGGTTAAAAATGGACGATTTTGACCGAAATTAAATTTTTCGTCGAAAGTTGACCAATTGGATCGATGGGTTAGTCATTGGGTCGAGGATTGACCATTTTGACCAAAGTTGAATTTTTGGTTAAAAGTTGACATATTGGGTCGATGTGGTTGGTCATTGGGTCGAGGTTTGACCATTTTGATCGAAGTTGACTTTTTGGTCGAAAGTTGACTGTATCGGCTCGATGGGTTGGTCATTGGGTCGAGGATTGACCATTTTGACCAAAGTTGACTTTTTGGTATGAGATTGACTTATTAGGTCGATAATAGGTCATTAGGTCGAAATTTGCGATTTTGACCAAAATTGACTTATTGGTCGAAAGTTGGCTATTGAGTCGAAATGGTTGGTCATTGGGTCGAGGATTAGCCATTTTAACCAAAGTTGTCTTTTTAGTTAAAAGTTGACTGTTAGGTCGATGGGTTGGCCATTAGGTCAGGAAATTGACCATTTTGACCAAAATCGACTTTTTAGTTAAAAGTTGACATATTAGGTAATTTTGGTGGTGATTATGTCAGAATTGACTATTTTGACCAAAATTGATGTTTTAGTCGAAAGTTGAGTCATTGGGTCGAGGGTGAGTCATTGGGTCGGAAATTAACCATATTGACAAAAGTTGACTTATTGTCGAAAGTTGACTGTATAGATTGATGGGGTGGTCATTAGGTCGAAATTGATCATTTTGACCAAAATTGACTTTTTGTAAGGTAACTATTGGAGCTATGGGTTAGTCTTTAGCTAAAAGTTTAATTGTTGGGTCGACGTGTTGGCTATTAGGTCAGGAAGTTGAACAATTTGACCGAAGTTTACTCTTTGGTCGAAGTTAACTTATTAGGTCGATGAGGTGGTCATTAGGTCGAAAATTGGCAATTTTGACCAAAATTAACTTTTTGGTCGAAAGTTGATGTATTGGATTATTGGGTCGAGGATTTACCATTTGACGAAAGTTGACTTTTTTGGTTAAAAGTTGACCTATAAGGTCGATGGGTTTGTCATTGGATCGAGGATTGACCATTTTGACCAAAGTTGACTTTTGGTCAAAAGTTGACATATTAGAGTCGATAGAGTCGAAAATTGATTATATTGACGAAATTGATATTTTGGTGAAAAGTTGACCTATCGGGGTCGGTGGATTGGTCATTAGGTCAAGGATTGACCATTTTGATCAAAGTTGACTTGTTGGTAAAAGTTGACTATATGGTCGATGGAGTTGGTTATTGGGTCGAGTTTGACCTTTTTATCCAAAGTTGACTTTTTGTTAAGTGATTGACTTATTAGATCAATAATTGGTCATTAAGTAGAAGATTAACTATTTTGACCAAAATTAGACTTTTTGTCAAAAGTAGACTCATTGGGTCATTAGGTAAAAAATTGGTTATTTTGAGCTGGAATTGATATTTTGGTGAAAAGTTGACATATTTGGTCGATGGGTTGGTCATTGGGTCGAGGATTAACCATTTTGACCAAAGTTGACTTTTTGTCGAGAAGTTGACTTATTGGGTCGATGGGTTGGTCATTAGGTTAAGGATTGACCTTTTTGGTCGATGGATTAGTCATTGGAGATTCGATGATTGACCATTTTGACCAAAGTTGCTTTTTGGTCGAAAAGTTGACTATTAGATCGATGGGTTGGTCATTGGTTCGAGGAATGACCATTTTGACAAAAGTTGTCTTTTTGGTCGAGAGATTGACTTATTGGGTCGATAGTTGGTCATTAGGTCGAAAATTTACTATTTTGACCAAAATTAAATTATTGATCAAAAGTTGATCTATTAGGTCGACGTGGTGGTCATTGGGTCGAAAATTGACCATTTTGACCAAAGTTGACTTTTGATCGAAGGTTGACTGTTGAGGTCGATGGGGTGGTCATTAGGTCGAAAATTGATTTATATTGACAAAATAAACTTTTTAGTCGAAAGTTAATCTATTGAGTCGATTGGGTTGAGTCAGTGTGTCGAGGATTGATTATTTTGATAAACTTCACTTTTTGGTCAAAAGTTGACCTGTTGGGTCAATGGGTTGGTCATTGGGTCAAGGATTGACCATTTTGACCAAAGTTGACTTTTTGGTCGAAAGATTAACTTATTGGGTCGATAATCGGTCGGTGGGTAAAAAATTGACTATTTTGGCTAAAATTAAATTTTTGGTCGAACGTTGACTGTTAGTGTCGATGGGTTGGTCATTGGGTCGAGATTGACCATTTTGACCAAAGTTGAGTTTTTGTCGAAAGTTGACTGTTGGATTCGATGGGTTGGTCATTAGGTCGAAGATTGACCATTTTGACCAAAGTTAACTTTTTGGTAAGAGATTGACTTATTGGGTCGATATTTGGTCATTCGGTCGAAATTAACAATTTTGACCAAAATTGACTTTTCGGTCGAAGTTGACCGATTAGAGTCGATGTCTTAGTCATTGGGTCGACGATTGGCCTTTTTGACCAAAGTTGACTTTTTGGTCGAAAGTTGACTATAGAGTCGATGTGTTCGCCATTGGGTCGGAAATTGACCATTTTGATCAAAGTCGACTTTTTGGTCGAAAGTTAACATAATGGGTAATTTTGGTGGTGATTTGGTAAAAATTGACTATTTTGATCAAAATTAAATTTTTGGTCGAAAGTTTAGCTCGATGGGTCGATGGGATGGTCATTGGGTCGAGAAATTGACCATATTGACCAAAGTTGACTTTTTGTCGAAAGTTAACTTATTGGGTTAATGAGGAGGTCATTAGGTCGATAATTGGCTATTTTAATCAAAATAGACTTTTTTGGTTAAAAGTTGACCTGTTAGGCCGATGGGTTGGTCTTTAGGTCGAAGATTGACCATTTTGACCAAAGTTGACTTTTTGTTGAAAGTTGAACCCTTGGGTCGATGGGTTGGTCATTAGGTCGAAATTGACCATTTTAACCAAAGTTCGATCTTTGGTCGAAGTTGACTTGTTAGATTGATGAGGTGGTCATTAGTTCGAAAATTGAATATTTTTGACAAAATTGTACATTTTGATCGAAAGTTGACTTATTAAGTCATTGGGTCGAGATTGGCTATCTTGGTAAACTTGACTTTTTTGGTTAAAATTTGACCTGATTAGGTCGATGGGTTTGTCATTGAGTCGAGGATTGACCATTTTGACCGAAGTTGACTTTTTGGTCGAAAGTTGACATATTAGGTCATTAGGTCGAAAATTAATTATTTTGACGAAATTGATATTTTGGTCGAAAGTTGACCTATTGGGTCGATCGGTTGGTTCATTGGGTCGAGGATTGATCATTTTGACCAAAGTTAACATTTTGGTCGAATGTTGACTGATTGGGTTGATGGGTTGGTCATTAGGTCGAGGATTGACCTTTTTGTCCAAAGTTGACTTTTCGGTCGAGAGATTGACTTATTGGTTCGATAGATTGGTCATTAGGTCGAAATTGACTATTTTGACCAAAATTGACTTTTGGTCGAAATTGACTTATTTGGTCGATAATTGGTCGATAGGTCAAAAATTGACTATTTTGAGTAAAATTAGATTTTTGGCGAAAGTTGACTTAATGGGTCAATGGGGTGGTCATTGGGACAGAAATTGACCATTTTAACCAAAGTTGACTTTTTGGTCAAAAGTTGACTTATTGGGTTAATGAGGTGGTCATTAGGTCAAAAATTGACTATATTGAAAAAAATTTACTTTTTGGTCAAAAGTTAACCTATTGGGTCGATGTGTTTGGTCATTGAGTCAAGGATTGACTATTTTGAATAAAGTTCACATTTTGGTGAAAGTTAACTTATTTGTCGATTGAGTTAGTCATTAGGGTCGAAGATTGACCATTTTGACCAAAGTTGACTTTTTGGTCGAGAGATTGACGTATTGGGTTAATAACGTAGTCATTAAGTCGAAAATTGACTATTTTGACTATTTTGACAAAACTTGGCTTTTTTGTCGAAAGTTCACCTATTAGGTTGAAAGGGTGGTCATTAGGTAAAAAATTAACTATTTTGACCAAAATTGACATTTTTGGTTAAAAGTTGGCATATTGGATCCATAGGTTGGTCATTAGGTCAAGGATTGACCATTTTGACGAAAGTTGACTTTTTGGTTAAAAGTTGACTCATTGGTTTAATGAGTTGGTTATTGGGTCAAGTAATGACACTTTTCACCAAAGTTGACGTTTGGTCATTGGGTCAGAAATTAACCATATTGACCAAAGCTGACTTTTTTTTGTCAAAAGTTCATTTATTTGGTCATTGGGGTGGTCATTAAGTAAAAAATTGGCTATTTTGACCAAAATTGACCTTTTGGTCAAAAGTTGACCATTTAGTCATTTGGTTGGTCATTAGGTCAAAGATTGACCATTTTGACCAAAGTTATCTTTTTGGTCGAAAATTGACCAATTTGAGTCAACGAGTTGGATATTGGGTCAGAACCTAATCATTTTAACTAAAGTTGACTTTTTGGTCAAAAGTTGACCTATTGGGTCAATGGGGAGGTTGTTAGGTTAAAAATTGACTATTTTGACCAAAATTTACTTTTTTGTTAAAAGTTGACCGATTAGGTCATTGGATATGTCATTGTGTCAAGGATTGACCATTTTGACCAAAATTCATATTTTGGTCAAATGTTGACTTCATTAGATCGACGAGGTGGTCATTAGGTCGAAAAATGACTATTTTGACCAAAATTGACTTTCTAGTCGAGAGTTGACCTATTAGGTCGATGGGTTGGTTATTTGGTCGAGGATTGACCATTTTGACCAAAGTTGACTTTTTGGTAAAACGTTGACTCATTAGATTGATGGTTGATTATTATGTCGAAAATTGATTATTTTGTTGAAAGTTGACATATTGGTTCTATGAGTTTGTCATTGGGTCGAGGATTGACCATTTTGACTAAAGTTGACTTTTTGGTCGAAAGTTGACCTATCATGTTAATGGGTTGGTCATTGGATTACGAAATTGACCATTTTCACCAAAATTGATGTTTTTGTCGAAACTTGTCACTATTGGGTTAATGGGGTGGTCATTAGGTAAAAAATTAACAATTTTGATCAAAATTAACTTTTCGCTCGAAAGTTGACTATTTCGTCGATGGGTTGGCCATTGGGTCGAGGATTGACCATTTTAATCAAAGTTGACTTTTTGGTCGAAAGTTGACTTATTAGGTCGATGAGTTATTCATTAGGTCGAAGATTGACCATTTCGACCAAAATTGGCTTATTGGTCAGATATTGACTTATTGGTCAACAATTAGTCATTCGGTCAAAATTTGATTATTTTGACTGAAATTGAATTTTTCTTAAATAATTGACCCATTGGGACAATTGGGTGGTCATTATGTCAGAAATTGACCATTTTAACAAAAGTAGACTTTTTGTCAAAAGTCGACCTATTGGGTTAATGGGTTGGTCATTGGATCAGAAATTCACCATTTTGACCAAACTTGACTTTTTGTCGAAAGTTGACTTATTAGGTCGACGGGTTAGGTCAAGAGAAAAATTAACTATTTTGACCAAAATTGAATTTTTGGTCGAAAGTTGACCTATCGAGTTGATGAGTGGGTCATTAGGTCGATGATTGACCATTTTGACCAAATTTGACTTTTGGTCGAAAGTTGACTTATTGGATCGATGTGTTAGTTTTTGGGTCGAGAATTGACCATTTTGACGAAGTTGACTTTTTGATCATTGGGTGAGGAATTAACCATTTTGACCGAAGTTGACTTTTTGGTCGAAAGTTGACTTATTGGGTCGATAGGGTGTTCATTAGGTCAAGATTGACTATTTTGACCTAAATTGTCTTTTTAGTCGAAAGATGACTATTTGGTTGCTTGGATTGGACATTGAGTCGATGATTGACCATTTTTACCAAAGTTGACTTTTTTGTCGAGAATTGACTTGTTGGATTGACATTTGGTAATTAGGTCAAAAATTGACTATTTTAACCAAAATTGAATTTTTTGTCAAAAGTTAACCCATTGGGTCATTGGGTTGGTCTTTGTGTCAGAAATTGACCATTTTGACCAAATTTAACTTTTTGGTCGAAAGTTGACCTTTTGGGTTAATGAGGTGGTCATTAGGCGAAAAATTGATAATTTTGATGAAAATTGGCTTTTTGGTCGAAAAGTTGTCCTTTTGGGCCGATGGGTTGGTAATTGGGTCGAAGATTGCCATTTTGACCAATGTTGACTTTTTGTTGAAAAGTTGATCTATTGGCTCGATGGGTTGGTCATTAAGTTAAGGATTGACATTTTTGTCAAAGTTGACTTTTTGGTCGAAAGTTGACATATTAGGTCGATATTAGTCATTAGGTCAAAAATTGACTATTTTGACGAAAATTGACATTTTTGTCGAAAGTTGATTTATTGTGTCGATGGGTTGGTCATTGGGTTAGGATTTAACATTTTGGCAAAAGTTGACTTTTTGGTCGAATAGTTGATCTATTGGGTCAATGGGTTTGTCATTGGGTCGAGGAATGACCATTATGACCAAAATTGATTTTTGGTCGGAGATTGACTTATTTGGTCGATAATTAGTCATTAGGACAAAAATTGACTATTTTAACCAAAATTGACTTTTTGTTGAAAGTTGACCTATTGGATCGATGGGTTGATCATTAGGTCGAGGATTGACCATTTTGACGAAGTTTACTTTGTTGTCATGTATTGACTTATTTGACGATAATTAGTTAGTAGGTCGAAATTTGATTATTTTGACCGATTATGACATTTTGTTAAAAGTTGACTGTTAAGTCGATGGGTTGGTCATTGGGTCGAGGATTGATCATTTTGACAAAGTTGACTTTTTGGTCGAAGATTGACTTATTGGGTCGATAATTGACGATGGGTCAAAAATTGACTATTTTGACCAAAATTAATTTTTTGTCGAAAGTTGACCTAATGGGTCGATGCGTTGGTCATTGGATTAAGGATTGACCATTTTGTCCAACGTTGAATTTTTGGTTAAAAGTTGACCTATTGAGTCTATGGGTTGGTCATTGGGTCAAGGATTGACCATTTTGACAAAAGTTGACTTTTTGGTCGAAAGTTGACCTATCGGCTCGATGGGTTGGTCATTAGATCGAGGATTGACCATTTTGACCAAAGTTGACTTTTTGGTAGAAGATTGACTTATTAGGTTGATAAATGGTCATTAGGTCAAAATTTGACTATTTTGACCAAAATTGACTTTTTGGTTAAAAGTTGACCTATTGAGTCGAAAGGGCTGGTCATTGGGTCGAGGATTAGCGATTTTGACCAAAGTTGTCTTTTTGGTCGAAAGTTGACATATTGGGCGATGGGTTGGCCATTAGTTGAGAAATTGACCATTTTGATCGAAGTCAGTTGTTTAGTCGAAGTGACATATTGGGTAATTTTGGTGGTGATTTGGTCGAAAATTGATATTTCGACCAAAATTGAAGTTTTGGCCAAAAGTTAAGTCATGTGTCAAAGGGGTGGTCATTGGGTAAGAAATTAACCATATTGACAAAAGTTGACTTTATTGTCAAAAGTTGACCATTAGGTCATTGGGGTGGTCATTAGGTCAGAAATTGACTATTTTGACCAAAATTGACTTTTTGGTCAAAAGTTGACCTAGTTGGACGATGGGTTGGTCTTTGGGTCGAGGATTGACCATTTTGACCAAAGTTGACTTTTTGTTCAAAAGTTAAAATCTTGGGTCCTTAGGTTGGTCATTAAGTCGAAATAGACCATTTTATCCAAAGTTGAGTCTTTGGTCGAAGTTGACTATTGGGTTAATGGGGTGGTCATTAGGTAAAAAATTGGCTATTTTGATAAAAATTAACTTTTTGGTCGAAAGTTGACGTATTGGGTTATTGGGTCGTGGTTTGACCATTTTGACCAAAGTTGACTTTTTGGTTAAAAGTTGACTTATTGGGTGAAAGGGTTTTTCATTGGTTCGAGGATTGACCATTTTGACCAAAGTTGACTTTTTGGTCGAAGTTGACATATTTGGTCATTTGGTCAAAATTGTTATTTTGACCAAAATTGACATTTTGGTCGAGATTGACCTATTAGACCGATGCGTTGATCATTAGATCTAGGGTTTGACCATTTTGATCGAAGTTGACTTTTTGGTCGAAGTTGACTATTGGGTCGATGGGGATTTAGTTATTGGGTCGAGGATTGACCTTTTTGTACAAAGTCGATTTTTTGGTCGGAGATTGACTTATTGGGTCGATAATTGGTCATTTGGTAGAAAATTGACTATTTTAACCAAAATTGAATTTTTGGTCGATAGTTGACTCATGGAATCGACGGGGGTGAGTCATTAGTGTCGAAATTGACCATTTTGACCAAAGTTGACTTTTTGGTCAAAAGTTGATTAATTGGGTCATTAGGTAAAAATTTGATTATTTTGACCAGAATTGATATTTGGTTAAATATTGACATATTTGGTTAATGGGATGGTCATTGAGTCAAGGATTGACCATTTTGACTAAAGTTGACTTTTTAGCGAGATGACTGTTGGGTCGATGAGTTGGTCATTGGGTCGAGGATTGACATTTTTTACCAAAGTTGACAGAGATTGACTTATTGTATCAATAATTTGTCATTAGGTCGAAAATTAACTATTTTGACCAAAATTGAATTGTTGGTCGAAAGTTGATTCATTGAGTCGACGGGGTGAGTCGATAGGTCAGAAATTGACCATTTTGACCAAAGTTGACTTTTTCTTCAAAAGTTGACCTATTGGGTCATCAGGTAAAAAATTCACTATTTTGACCGAGAATTGATATTTTGGTTAAAAATTAACATACTAGAGTCGATGGGACGGTCATTGGCTCGAGAATTGGTTATTTTCACCAAAATTTTCTTTTTGGTCAAAAGTTGCTATTGAGACAATGGGATGGTCTTTGGGTCGAGATTGACCATTTTGACCAAAGTTGACTTTTTGGTCAAAACTTGACCTCTTGGGTCAGTGGGTTGGTCATTGGGTCAAAGATTGACCATTTCGACCAAAGTTGACTTTTTGGTCAAAGATTGACTTATTGGGTCAATAATTAGTCTTTCGGTAAAAAATTGATTATTTTGATCAAAATTAAATTTTTGGTCAAAAGTTGACCCATTGAGTCAACTAGGTGATCATTAGGTCAAAAATTGACTATTTTGACCAAAATTGCTTTTTGGTCAAAAAGTTGCCTATTGGGTCATTGGGTCGATGATTGACGATTTTGACGAAGTTGACCTTTTGGACGAGAGTTGACCAATTTGGTCGATGAGTTGGTCATTGGGTTCGATGATTGACCATTTTTACCAAAGTTGACTTTTTGGTCGGAGATTGACTTATTGGTTCGATAATTGGTCATTAGGCGAAAATTGTTATTTTGACCAAAGCGGATTTTTGGTCGAAGTTGACTTATTGGACCAATTTGTTGGTCATTGGGTCGAGATTGACCTTTTTGACAAAAGTTTACTTTTTGGTCATATATTGACTTATTGGGTCGATAATTGTTCGATAAGTCGAAAATGTTATTTTGACGAAATATGACTTTTTGTCGACAGTTGACTCATTAGGTCGATGGGTAGGTCATTGGGTCGAGGATTAATCATTTCGACCAAAGTTAACTTTTTGGTCGAGAGATTGACTTATTGGGTTAATAATTGGCGATAGGTTAAAAATGGACGAATTTTGACCAAAATTAAATTTTTCGTCGAAGTTGACCAATTGGATCGATGGGTTAGTCATTGGGTCGAGGATTGACCATTTTGACCAAAGTTGAATTTTTGGTTAAAAGTTGACTGTTGGGTCGAAGTGGTTGGTCATTGGGTCGGAGTTTGACCATTTTGATCAAAGTTGACTTTTTGGTCGAAAGTTGACTATCGGCTCGATGGGTTGGTCATTGGGTCGAGGATTGACCATTTTGACCAAAGTTGACTTTTTGGTAAGAGGTTGGCTTATTGGATTCGATAATAGGTCATTAGGTCGAAATTTGACGATTTTGACCAAAATTGACTTATTGGTCGAAAGTTGGCTATTGAGTCGAAAGTGTAGTCATTGGGTCGAGGATTAGCCATTTTAACCGAAAGTTGTCTTTTTAGTTAAAAGTTGACTGTTAGATTCGATGGGTTGGCCATTGGGTCGGAAATTGACCATTTTGACCAAAATCGACTTTTTAGTTAAAAGTTGACATATTAGGTAATTTTGGTGGTGATTATGCCAAATTGACTATTTTGACCAAAATTGATGTTTTAGTCGAAAAGTTGAGTCATTGGGTCGAAGGGGTGGTCATTGGGTCGGAAATTAACCATATTGACAAAAGTTGACTTATTGTCGAAAGTTGACTATTAGATTCGATGGGGTGGTCATTAGGTCGAGAAATTGATTATTTTGACCAAAATTGACTTTTTTAGTGGTAACTTATTGGGGCTATGGGTTAGTCTTTAGCTAAAAGTTTAATTGTTGGGTCACGTGTTGGCTATTAGGTCGGAAGTTGAACAATTTGACCGAAGTTTACTCTTTGGT
This sequence comes from Papilionanthe hookeriana x Papilionanthe teres, assembly GCA_022702705.1. Classification (NCBI taxonomy): domain Eukaryota; kingdom Viridiplantae; phylum Streptophyta; class Magnoliopsida; order Asparagales; family Orchidaceae; genus Papilionanthe; species Papilionanthe hookeriana x Papilionanthe teres. The sequence continues at coordinate 104,727,658 of CM040423.1, forward strand.
CAAAGTTGGCCCTATTGGGTCAATGAGGTGGTCATTAGGTCAAAAATTGGCAATTTTGACCAAAATTAACTTTTTGGTCAAAAGTTGACGTATTGGATTATTGGGTCAAGGATTTACCATTTTGACCAAAGTTGACTTTTTTGGTTAAAAGTTGACCTATAAGGTCAATGGGTTTGTCATTGGGTCAAGGATTGACCATTTTGACCAAAGTTGACTTTTTGGTCAAAAGTTGACATATTGGGTCAATAGGTCAAAAATTGACTATATTGACCAAAATTGATAGTTTGGTGAAAAGTTGACCTCTGGGGTCAGTGGATTGGTCATTGGGTCAAGGATTGACCTTTTTGACAAAGTTGACTTGTTGGTAAAAAGTTGACTATATGGTCGATGGGAATTAGTTATTGGGTCGAGGTTTGACCTTTTTGTCCAAAGTTGACTTTTTGTTAAGTGATTGACTTATTAGGTCGATAATTGGTCATTAAGTAGAAAATTAACTATTTTGACCAAAATTAGATTTTTTGTCAAAAGTAGACTCATTGGGTCATTAGGTAAAAAATTGGTATTTTGAGCAGAATTGATATTTTGGTGAAAAGTTGACATATTTGGTCAATGGGTTGGTCATTGGGTCGAGGATTAACCATTTTGACCAAAGTTGACTTTTTCGTCGAAGTTGACTGTTAGATTCGATGGGTTGGTCATTGGGTTAAGGATTGACCTTTTTGGTCGATGGATTAGTCATTGGATTCGATGATTGACCATTTTGACCAAAGTTGTTTTTGGTCGAAAAGTTGACTTATTGGGTCGATGGGTTGGTCATTGGTTGCGGAATGACCTTTTGACAAAAGTTGTCTTTTTTTGTCGGAGATTGACTTATTAGATCGATAGTTGGTCATTAGGTCGAAAATTTACTATTTTGACCAAAATTAAATTATTGATCGAAAGTTGATCTATTAGATTGACGTGGTGGTCATTGGGTCGAAAATTGACCATTTTGACCAAAGTTGACTTTTGATCGAAAGTTGACTATTAGGTCGATGGGGTGGTCATTAGGTCGAAAATTGACTATATTGACAAAATAAACTTTTTAGTCGAAAGTTAATCTATTTAGTCATTTGGGTTGGTCGATTGTGTCGAGGATTGATTATTTTGACTAAACTTCACTTTTGAGTCGAAGTTGACTGTTAGAGTCGATGGGTTGGTCATTGGGTCGAGGATTGACCATTTTGACAAAGTTGACTTTTTGGTCGAAAGATTAACTTATTGGGTCGATAATCGGTCGGTAGGTAAAAAATTGATTATTTTGGCTAAAATTAAATTTTTGGTCGAACGTTGACTGTTATTGTCGATGGGTTGGTCATTGGGTCGAGGATTGACCATTTTGACCAAAGTTGAGTTTTTGTCGAAAGTTGACCTATTGGGTCGATGGGTTGGTCATTGGGTCGAGGATTGACCATTTTGACCAAAGTTAACTTTTGGTAAGAGATTGACTTATTGGATTCGATATTTGGTCATTCGGTCGAAAATTAACAATTTTGACCAAAATTGACTTTTCGGTCGAAGTTGATCGATTGGAGTCGATGTCTTAGTCATTGGGTCGACGATTGGCCTTTTTGACCAAAGTTGACTTTTTGGCGAAAAGTTGACCTATAGAATCGATGTGTTCGCCATTGGGTCGAGAAATTGACCATTTTGATCGAAGTCGACTTTTTGGTCGAAAGTTAACATAATGGGTAATTTTGGTGGTGATTTGGTAAAAAATTGACTATTTTGATCAAAATTAAATTTTTGGTCGAAAGTTTAGCCAATGGGTCGATGGGATGGTCATTGGGTCGAGAAATTGACCATATTGACCAAAGTTAACTTTTTTGTCAAAAGTTGACCTATTGGGTTAATGAGGAGGTCCTTAGGTCAGTAATTGACTATTTTAATCAAAATAGACTTTTTGGTTAAAAGTTGACCTATTGGGCCAATGGGTTGGTCTTTGGGTCAAGGATTGACCATTTTAACCAAAGTTGACTTTTTGTTCAAAAGTTGAACCCTTGGGTCAATGGGTTGGTCATTAGGTCAGAAATTGACCATTTTAACCAAAGTTCAATCTTTGGTCGAAGTTGACTGTTAGATTGATGAGGTGGTCATTAGTTCGAAAATTGATTATTTTGACCAAAATTGTCTATTTTGATCAAAAGTTGACCTATTAAGTCATTGGGTCGAGATTGGTTATCTTGGCTAAACTTGACTTTTTTGGTTAAAATTTAACTTGATTGGATCGATGGGTTTGTCATTGGGTCGAAGATTGAGCATTTTGACCAAAGTTAACTTTTTGGTCAAAAGTTGACATATTGGGTCATTAGGTCGAAAATTAATTATTTTGACCAGAAATTGATATTTTGGTCGAAAGTTGACTATTGAGGTCAATCGGTTGGTTATTGGGTCAAGGATTGATCATTTTGACCAAAGTTAACATTTTGGTCAAATTTTGACTGATTGGGTTGATGGGTTGGTCATTAGGTCAAGGATTGACCTTTTTGTCCAAAGTTGACTTTTCAGTCAGAGATTGACTTATTGGTTCAATAATTGGTCATTAGGTCAAAAATTGACTTTTTTGACCAAAATTGAATTTTTGGTCGAAAGTTGACTCATTGGGCCAACGGGTTGGTCATTGGGTACTGAAATTGACCATTTTAGCCAAAGTTAGGTTTTTAGTCGAAAGTTGACTTATTGGGTCATTAGGCGAAAAATTGTTTATTTTGACCGGAATTGATATTTAGGTCTAAAGTTGACATATTTGGTCGATGAGTTGGTCATTGAGTCGAGGATTGACCACTTTGACCAAAGTTGGTTTTTGGCCGAAAGTTATCTATTGGGTCGATGGGTTGGTCATTGGGTCGAGGATTAACTTTTTGACAAAACTTGACTTTTTGGTCATAAATTGACTTATTGGGTCAATAATTGGTAAATAGGTCGAAAATTGCTATTTTGACCAAAATTGAATTTTGGTCGAAAGTTGATCCGTTGGGTTAACGGGGTGGTCATTGGGTCGGAATTTTGACCATTTTGACCAATGTTAACTTTTTGTATAAAGTAGACTATTAGATTGATAGGGAGGTCATTAAGTCGAAAATTGACTATTATGTCGTAAATTGACTTTTTAGTCGAAAGTTGACCTATTGGGTCAATGGGTTGGTCATTGGTTCTGAAATGACCATTTTGACCAAAGTTGACTTTTTGCTCAGAGATTGACTTATTTGGTCAATAATTGGTCATTAGGTCAAAAATTGACTTTTTGACCAAAATTGACATTTTGGATAAAAATTGACTTATTGGGTCAAAGATTCGGTCGTTGGGTCGAGGATTGACCATTATGACCAAAATTAACTTTTTGGTCAAAGTTGACTATTACGTCATTGGGTCGGTCATTAGGTCGAGGATTGACCATTTGGACCATATTTGACCTTTTGTCAATTGTTGACCTGTTGTTTCAATGGGTTGGTCATTGGGTCAAGGATTGACCATTTTGACCAAAGTTCACGTTTTTTGTCAGAGATTGACTTATTGGGTCAATAATTGGTCATTAGGTCAAAAATTGACTTTTTGACCAAAATTGACTTTTTGGTTAAAACTTTACATATTGGGCCATGGGTTGGTCACTGGGTTAAGGATTGACCATTTTAACCAAAGTTAACTTTTTGGTCAAAAGTTGACATATTCGGTCTATGGGTTAGTCTTTGGGTCAGAAATTGACCATTTTGACCAAAGTTGACTTTTTGGTCAAAAGTTGACATATTGGGTCAATTGGGTGGTCATGAGGTCAAAAATTAATTATTTTGACCAAAATCGACCTTTTGGTCGAAAGTTGATCTATTAGAGTCGATGGTTCGGTCATTGGTTAAAGAATTGACTATTTTCATTAAAATTATCTTTTTGTTGAAAAGTTGGTTATTGGAGTAAATGAAATGGTCATTAGGTTAAGGATTGACCATAATGACCAAAGTTGACTTTTTGGTTGAAAGTTGGTATTGGATTTATGGGTTGGTCGTTGGGTCGAAGATTGACCATTTCGGCCGAAGTTGACTTTTTGGTCGAAGATTGACTTCTTGGGTCGATAATTGGTCATTGGATTCGAAAATTGATTATTTTGATCTAAATTAAATTTTTGAGTCGAAAGTTGACTGCATTAGGTTGACTAGGTGGTCATTAGGTCAAAAATTAACTAGTTTGACCGAAATTCCTTTTTGGTGAAAAGTTGACCAATTGGGTCATTAGGTTAAGGATTGACAATTTTGACTAATGTTGACTTTTTGGTCAAAAGTTGACGAATTGGGTCAATGGGTTGGTCATTGCGTCAATGATTGACCATTTTTACCAAAGTTAACTTTTTTGTCGGAGATTGACTTATTGGGTCGATAATTGGTCATTAGATCGAAAATTGACTATTTTGACCAAAATTGACTTTTTGGTCGAATATTGACCTATTGGGTCGATGGTTTGGTCATTAGGTCGAGGATTGACCATTTTGACTAAAGTTGACTTTTTGGTCGGAGATGGACTTATTGGGTCGATAATTGGTCATTAGGTCGATAATTGAACTACTTTGACTAAAATTGAATTTTTAGTCGAAGTTGACCGCATTAGAGTCGATAGAGTGGTCATTGTGTGAGAAACTAACCATTTTGACAAAATTTAACTTTTTGGTCGAAATGTTGACTATTAGGTCGATAAGGTGGTCATTAGGTAAATAATTGACAATTTTGACCAAAATTGACTTTTTGGTCAAAGTTGTCCTTTTAGGTCGATGCGTTGGTCATTAAGTGAAGGATTGACCATTTTGACCAAAGTTGAATTTTTGGTCGAAAGTTGACCTTTTAGGTCGATTGGTTTGTCATTGGGTCGAGAATTGACCATTTTTACCAAAGTTGACTTTTTAGTCGAAAGTTGACTATTGGATTGATATTGGTCATTAGATCGAAAATTTCTTATTTTGACCAAAATTGACTTTTTGGTCGAAAGTCGATCTATTGGGTCATGGGTTGGTCATTAGCTCGACGATTCTTATTTTGACCAAGTTGACTTTTTGGTCAAAAGTTGACATTTTGGGTCAATGGGTTTGTCATTGGGTCAATAATTGACCATTTTGACCAAAGCAAACTTTTTGGTCAGAGATTGACTTAATGGTTCAATAATTGGTCATTAGGTCAAAAATTGACTATTTTGAACAAAATTGACTTTTTGTTCAAAAGTTGACTGTTGGGTCAATGAGTTGGTCATTAGATCGAGAATTTGACCATTTTGACCAAAGTTGACTTTTGGTCAAAAGTTGACCTTTTGGGTCGATGGGTTGGTCATTGAGTCAAAGATTGATCATTTCGACTCAAAGTTGACTTTTTGGTCAAAGATTGACTTCTTGGGTCGATAATTGGTCATTTGGTCGAAAATTTATTATTTTGATCAAAGTTAAATTTTTGGTTAAAAGTTGACCTATTGGATCGACTAGGTGGTCATTAGGTCGAAAGATTGGCTATTTTGACCGAAATTGACTTTTTAGTCGAAAGTTGAACTCTATTGGGTCATTGGGTCGATGATTGGCGATTTTGACGAAGTTGACTTTTTGGTCAAAGTTGACTAATTGGGTCGATGGGTTGGTCATTAGGTCGATGATTAATCATTTTTACCAAGTTGACTTTTTGTGTCGATGGGTTTGTCATTGGGTAGGATTGACCATTATGACTGAATTTGACTTTTTGGTCGAGAGATTGACTTTTGGGTCGATAATTGGTCATTAGGTCAGAAATTGACTATTTTGACTAAATTGACTATTTGACCAAATTGACTTTTATTCAAAAGTTGACTTGTTGGGTCAATGAGTTGGTCATTGGGTCAATTGACCATATTGATCAAAGTTAACTTTTTGGTCAAAAGTTGACTTATTGGGTCAGTGGAATGGTCATTGGATCAAAGATTGACTATTTCAACCAAAGTTTACCTTTTGGTCAGAGATTGACTTAGTGCGTCAATAATTGGTCATTCGGTCGAAAATTGATTATTTTGTTCAAAATTTAATTTTTGGTCGAAAGTTGACCCATTGGGTCAACTAGGTGGTCATTAGGTCAAAAATCGACTATTTAGACTAAAATTTCTTTTTGCTCAAAGTTGAGCTATTGGGTCAATGGGTCAAGGATTGACCACTTTGACCAAAGTTGACTTTTTGGTCAAAAGTTGACCATTTGGGTCAATGGGTAGGTCATTGGGTTAAGGATTGACCATTTTGACCAAAGTTGACTTTTTGTTGAGAGATTGACTTATTGGGTCAATAATTGGACATTAGGTCAAAAATTGACTATTTTGACCAAAATTGACTTTTCGGTCAAATATTGACCTATTGGGTCAATGGTTTGGTCATTAGGTCAAGGATTGACCATTTTGACTAAAGTTGACTTTTTGGTCAGAGATGGACTTATTGGGTCAATAATTGGTCATTAGGTCAATAATTGACTACTTTGACTAAAATTGAATTTTTGGTCAAAAGTTGACCCAATGAGTCAATAGAGTGGTCATTGTGTGAGAAACTAATCATTTTGACAAAATTTAACTTTTTGGTCAAAAGTTGACCTATTGGGTCAATAAGGTGGTCATTAGGTAAATAATTTACTTATTTTGACCAAAATTGACTTTTTGGTCGACAGTTGTCCTTTTGAGTCAATGCGTTGGTCATTGAGTGAAGGAATGACCATTTTGACCAGAAGTTGAATTTTTGGTCGAAAGTTGACCTTTTGGAGTCGATTGGTTTGTCATTGGGTCGAAATTGACCATTTTTACGAAGTTGACTTTTTGAGTCAAAGTTGACTGTTGGAGTCGATATTGGTCATTAGGTCAAAATTTACTACTTTGACCGAAAATTGATTTTGGTCAAAAGTCGATCTATTGGGTCATGGGTTGGTCATTAGGTCAACGATTTACTATTTTGATCAAAGTTGACTTTTTGGTCAAAGTTGACATTTTGGGTCGATGGGTTTGTCATTGGATCAAGAATTGACCATTATGACCAAATTTGACTTTTTGGTCGGAGATTGACTTTTTGGGTCAATAATTGGTCATTAGGTGAAAAATTGACTATGTTGAACAAAATTGACTTTTTTGTTGAAAGTTGACTGTTGGGTCGATGAGTTGGTCATTGGGTCGAGATTTGACCATTTTGACCAAAGTTGACTTTTGGTCGAAAAGTTGACCTTTTGGGTCGATGGAGTTGGTCATTGAGTCGAAGATTGACCATTTCGACCAAAGTTGACTTTTTGGTCGAGAGATTGACTTATTTGGTCGATAATTGGTCATTTGGTCGAAAATTGATTATTTCGAACGAAATTGAATTTTTGGTTAAAAGTTGACTTCATTGGGTCAACTAGGTGGCCATTAGATGTCGAAAATTGACTATTTCGACCGAAATTAGCATTTTAGTCGATAGTTGAGCTTTATTTTGACCAAAGTTGATCTTTGGGTCGAAGTTGACCATTTGGATGTCGATACGGTAGGTCATTGGGTTAAGGATTGACCATTTTGACCAAAGTTGACTTTTTGGTGAGAGATTGACTTATTGGGTCAATAATTGGACATTAGGTCAAAAATTGACTATTTTGATCAAAATTGACTTTTTGGTTAAAAGTTAACATATTGGGTCAATGGGTTGGTCACTGGGTCAAGCATTGACCATTTTGACCAAAGTTAACTTTTTGGGTCGAAAGTTGACCCATGTGGATCGATGGGGTGGTCATTAGGTCGAAATTGACCATTTTGATGAAAGTTGACTTTGGTAAAAAATGACTATTGGGTGAATGAGTTGTCATTAGGTCGAAAATTGGTATATTGACCAGAAATTGACTTTTTGGTCGAATGTTGACTATTTTGTCGAAGGATTTGTCATTGTGTCGAGGATTGACTATTTTGAATAAAGTTTACATTTTGGTCGAAAATTGACATATTTGGTCGATGGGTTGGTCATTGGGTTAAGGATTAACCATTTCGACCAAAGTTGGCTTTTGGTCAAAAATTGACCTATTGGGTTAATGGGTTGGTCGTTGGGTAAAGGATTAATCTTTTTGACCAAAGTTGACTTTTTGGTCGGAGATTGACTTATTGGGTCAATAATTAGTCAATAGGTCGAAAATTATTATTTTGACCAAAATTGAATTTTTCATGAATAGTTGATATATTGGTCGATGGGGAGGTTATTGGGTTGAAATTGACCACTTTAACCAAAGTTGACTTTTCTTGTATAAAGTTGACTTAATGGGTCGATAGGGTGGTCATTAGGTCGAAAATTGACTATTATGACGTAAATTAACTTTTAGGCAAAAGTTGACTGTTGGGTCGATGGGTTGGTCATTGGGTCACGAATTGACCATTTTGACAATAATTGATCATTAGGTCGAAAATTGACTTTTTGACCAAAATTGACATTTTGGTTAAAAATTTACTATAGGGTCATTGGGTTTGTCGTTGGGTCGAGGATTGACCATTTTGACCAAGATTAACTTTTTGGTCGAAAGTTGACTGATTGGGTGATTGGGTCGGTCATTGGGTCGAGGATTGACCATTTGGACCAAATTTGACTTTTTGTCGAAGGTTGACTCTTTGGTTCGATGGGTTGGTCCTTGGGTCAAGGATTGACCATTTTGACCAAAGTTGACTTTTTGGTTTGAGATTGACTTATTGGGTCAATAATTGGTCATTAGGTCAAAAATTGTCTTTTCGGTTAATACTTGACATATTGGGTCAATGGGTTGGTCACTGGGTTAATGATTGACGATTTTAACCAAAGTTAACATTTTGGTCGAAGTTGACTGTTGAGTCGATGGGTCGATCATTAGGTCAGAAATTGACCATTTTGACCAAAGTTGACTTTTTGGTCAAAAGTTGACATATTGGGTCAATTGGGTGGTCATGAGGTCAAAAATTAACTATTTTGACCAAAATTGACTTTTTGGTCAAAATTTGAGATATTAGCTCAATGGGTCGGTCATTGGCTCGAGAATTGACTATTTTCACCAAAATTATCTTTTTTGTTAAAAGTTGCTTATTGGGTCGATGGGATGGTCGTTGGGTCGAGGATTGACCATATTGACCGAAGTTGAGTATTTGGTAAAAGTTGAACTATTGGGTCGATGGGTTGGTCATGGGTCGAAGATTGACCATTTCGACCAAAGTTGACTTTTGAGTCGAAGATTGACTTACTATGTTAATAATTGGTCATTCGATCAAAAATTGATTATTACGATCGAAATTAAAATTTAGGTCAAATTTGACCTATTAGATCGACTAGGTGGTCATTAGATCAAAAATTGACTATTTTGACCGAAATTGATTTTTGGTTAAAAGTTGACCTATTGGGTCATTGGGTCAAGGATTGACCATTTCGATCAAAGTTGACTTTTTGGTCAAAAGTTGACCGATTGGATCAATGGGTTGGTCATTGGGTTAATGATTGACCCTTTTTACCAAAGTTGACTTTTTAGTCAGAGATTGACTTGTTGGGTCAATAATTGGTCATCAAAATTGGTTATTTTGACCGAAATTGATTTTCTGTCAAAAGTTAACCTATTGGGTTAATAGGTTGGCCATTGGGTCATGGATTGACCATTTTGACTAAAATTGACTTTAGTCGGAGATTGACTTATTGGGTCAATAATTGGTCATTAGGTCAAAAATTAACTATTTTGACCAAAATTGATTTGTCTGTCAAAAGTTGACCTATTGGGTTAATGGGTTGGTCATTGGTTCATGGATTGACCATTTTGACTAAAATTGACTTTTTGGTCCGAGATTGACTTATTGGGTCAATAATTGACTATTTTGACCAAAATTCAATTTTGGGTCAAAAGTTGACCGATTGAGTCAATGGGCTGGTCATTGTGTCAAAAATCAACCATTTTGACAAAATTTAACTTTTTGGCCAAAAGTTGACCTATTGGGTCAATAAGGTGGTCATTAGGTAAAAAATTGACAATATTGACCAAAATTGACTTTTTGGTCAAAAGTTGTCCTTTCGGGTCAATACGTTGGTCATTGGGTGAAGCATTAACCATTTTGTCGAAAGTTGACTTTTTGGTCAAAAGTGGACCTTTTGGGTCAATTGGCTTGTCATTGGGTCAAGGATTGACCATTTCGACAAAAGTTAACTTTTTGGTTAAAAGTTGACCTATTGGGTCATTATTGGTCATTAGGTCCAAAATTGACTATTTTGACCAAAATTGACTTTTTGGTCAAAAGTCGATCTACTGGGTCAGTGGGTTGGTTATTAAGTCAACGATTTACCATTTTGACCAAAGTTGACTTTTTGGTCAAAAGTTGACCTATTGGGTCATTATTGGTCATTAGGTAAAAAATTGACTATTTTGACCAAAATTGACTTTTTGGTCAAAAGTCGATCTATTGGGTCGGTGGGTTGGTCATTTAGTCAACGATTTACCAATTTGACCAAAGTTGACTTTTTGGTCAAAAGTTGACCTTTTAGGTCAATGGGTTTGTCATTGGGTCAAAGATTGACCATTATGACAAAGTTTGTCTTTTTAGTCAGAGATTGACTTTTTGGGTCGAATAATTGGTCATTAGGTAAAAAATTGACTATTTTGACCAAAATTGACTTTATTGTTCGAAAGTTGACTGTTAGGTCGATGAGTTAGTCATTGGGTCGAGAGTGACCATTTTTTATCGAAGTGACTTTTTGGTCAAAAGTTGACCTATTGGGTCTTTAGGTTGGTCATTGGGTCAAAGTTTGACCATTTCGACCAAAGTTGACTTTTTGGTCAGAGATTGACTTACGGGATCAATAATTACTCATTCGGTCAAAAATTGATTATTTTGATCAAAATTAAATTTTTAGTCAAAGATGGACCCATTGAGTCGACGGGTGGTCATTAGCTCGAAAATTGACTATTTTGACCAAAATTGACTTTTTGTTCAAAATTTGACTGTTAGATCGATGACTTTGTCATTGGGTCGAGAATTGACCATTTTAACCAAAGTTGAATTTTTGGTCGAAAGTTAACTATTGGGTCGGTGGATTGGTCATTGGGTCGAAGATTGACCATTTCGACCAAAATTGACTTTTTGGTCGGAAATTGACTTATTGCGTCGATAATTGGTCATTCGGTCGAAAATTGATTATTTTGGTCGAAATTAAATTTTTGAGTCGAAAGTGGACCTATTGGGTCGAATAGGTGGTCATTAGTTCGAAAGTTGACTATTTTGACTAAAATGGCTTTTTGATCGAAAAGTTAACCGATTGGGTCATTGGGTCGAGATTGACCATTTTGACGAAGTTGATTTTTGGTCGAAAGTTGACGATTGGGTTAATGGGTTAGTCGTTAGGTCGAGGATTGACCATTTTGACCAAATTGACTTTTTGGTAAGAGATTGACTTATTGGGTCATTAATTGGTCATTAAGTCGAAAAATTAATTATTTTGGCCAAAATTGACTTTTTGGTCGAAGTTTACCAATTGAGTCAATGGGTTGGTCATTGGGTCGAGAATTGACCATTTTAACCAAAGTTAACTTTTTGGTCGAAAGTTGATCCATTGAGGTCGATGGGATTGTCATTAGGTCAAAAATTGACAAATTTGACTAAAATTGACTTTTTGGTCAAAGGTTGACCTATTGGGTGTTCATTAGGTAAAAAATTGACTATTTTGACCAAAATTGCTTTTTGGTCAAAAGTTGACCTATTGGGTCATTGGGTCACGGATTGACCATTTTGACTAAAATTGACTTTTTTGTCAATTGTTGACCTATTGGGTCAATGGGTCGGTCATTGGGTCAAGGATTGACATTTGTGACCAAAGTTGACTTTTTGGTCAGAGAATGACTTCTTTGGTCAATAATTGGTCAATTGGTCAAAAATTGACTATTTTGAGTAAAATTAGATTTTTGACCAAAAGTTGACCCAATTGGTCAATGGGGTGGTCATTGGGTCAGAAATTGACCATTTTAACCAAAGTTGACTTTTTAGTCGAAAGGTTGACTGTTAGGTCAATGAGGTGGTCATTAGGTCAAAAATTGACTATATTGACAAAAATTTACTTTTTAGTCAAAAGTTAACCTATTAGGTCAATTGTTTGGTCATTGCGTCAAGTATTGACTATTTTGAATAAGGTTCACATTTTGGTTAAAAGTTAACTTATTTGTTAATTGTTTGGTCATTGAGGTCGAGGATTAGTTATTTTGACCAAAGTTGACTTTTTGGTCGAGAGATTGACATATTGGATTGATAATTGGTCATTAAGTCAAAAATTGACTATTTTGGTTAAAAGTTGACCTATTGGGTCTATGAGTTGGTCATTGGGTTAAGGATTGACCATTTTGACCAAAGTTGACTTTCTGATCAAAAGTTGACCTATTTGGTTTATGGAGTTGTCATTAGGTCAAAATTGATAATTTTCACCAAAATTAACTTTTTGGTCGAAAGTTGACGATTGGGTCATTGGGTTGGTCATTGGGTCGAGGATTGACCATTTTGACCAAGTTTGACTTTACGGTCGAAGTTGACTATTAGGTCAATGGGTTGGTCATTGGGTCAAAGATTGATCATTTCGACCGAAGTTTACTTTTTGGTCAGAGAATGACTTATTGGGTTAATTGGGTGGTCATTATGTCAGGAATTGACCATTTTGACCAAAGTTGACTTTTTGTTAAAAGTTAACCTATTGGGTCAATGGATTGGTCATTGGGTAGTAAATTGACCATTTTGACCAAAGTTGGCTTTTTTGTCAAAAGTTCACCTATTGGGTCAAAAGGGTGGTCATTAGGTAAAAAATTAACTATTTTGACCAAAATTGACATTTTGGTTAAAAGTTGACTTATTGGGTCGATGGGTTGGTCATTGGATCGAGATTGACCATTTTGACCAAAGTTGACATTTTGGTTAAAAGTTGACTTATTGGTTTAATGGGTTGGTTATTGGGTCGAAGTAATGACACTTTTGACGAAAGTTGACTTTTTGGTCATTGGGTCGGAAGTTAACCATATTGACCGAAGGTGACTTTTTTGTCGAAAGTTCATATATTTGGTCATTGGGGTGGTCATTAAGTAAAAAATTGACTATTTTGACCAAAATTAACCTTTTGGTCAAAAGTTGACCATTTAGTCATTTGGTTGGTCATTAGGACAAAGATTGACCATTTTGATTAAATTTGTCTTTTTGGTTAAAAATTGACCTATTAGATTGACGAGTTGGTTATTGGGTCGTAACTTGATCATTTTAACTAAAGTTGACTTTTTGGTCGAAAGTTGACTGTTGGGTCGATGGGGAGGTTGTTAGGTTAAAAATTGACTATTTTGACCAAAATTTACTCTTTTTAAAAGGTGACTAATTAGGTCATTGGATATGTCATTGTGTCGAAGATTAGTACATTTTGACCAGAATTCATATTTTGGTCGAATGTTAACCTGCTTGGGTCGATGGGGTGGTCATTAGGTCGAAAAATGATTATTTTGACCAAAATTGACTTTTTGGTCAAAAGTTGACTCTATTGGGTCGATGGGTTGGTTATTTGGTCGAGGATTGACCATTTTGACTAAAGTTGACTTTTTGGTAAAACGTTAACTTTATTGGATCGATGGTTGGTCATTATGTCGAAAATTGATTATTTTGTTGAAAGTTGACCTATTAGGTTCTGTGAGTTTGTCATTGGGTCGAAGATTGACCATTTTGACTAAAGTTGACTTTTAGGTCAAAAGTTGACCTATCGTGTTAATGGGTTGGTCATTGGGTCAGAAATTGACCATTTTAACCAAAATTGATGTTTTTGTCAAAACTTGTCCTATTGGGTTAATGAGGTGGTCATTAGGTCAAAAATTAACAATTTTGATCAAAATTAACTTTTCACTCAAAAGGGGACATATTTCATCAATGGGTTGGCCATTGGGTCAAGGATTGACCATTTTAACCAAAGTTGACTTTTTGGTCAAAAGTTAACCTATTGGGTCAATGAGTTATTCATTGGGTCGAAATTGACCATTTCGACCAAAGTTGGCTTATTGGTCGGATATTGACTTATTGGTCGACAATTGGTCATTCGGTCAAAATTTGATTATTTTGACCGAAATTAAATTTTTGTTAAATAGTTAACCTATTGGGTCATTGGGTGGTCATTATGTGAAATTGACCATTTTGACAAATGTAGACTTTTTGTCGAAAGTTGACCTATTGGGTCGATGGGTTGGTCATTGGATCAGAAATTGACTATTTTGACCAAACTTGACTTTTTTGTCAAAAGTTGACCTATTGGGTCAATGGGTTAGTCATTAGGTCAATGATTGACCATTTTGACCAAGTTTGACTTTTTGGTCGAAGTTGACTGTTGGGTCGATGTGTTAGTTTTGGGTCGAAATTGACCATTTTGACAAAAGTTGACTTTTTGGTCATTGGGTGAGGAATTAGCCATTTTGACGAAGTTGACTTTGGTCAAAAGTTGACTTATTGGGTCAATGGGGAGTTCATTAGGTCAAAATTGACTATTTTGACCTAAATTGTCTTTTTAGTCAAAAGATGGTCTATTTGGTTAGTGGGCCGGACATTGGGTCAATGATTGACCATTTTGACCAAAGTTGACTTTTTGGTCAGGGATTGACTTATTGGGTCAACATTTGGTAATTAGGTCAAAATTGACTATTTAAATTGAATGTTTGGTCAAAAGTTGACCCATTGAGTCAATGGGTTGGTCATTGTGTCAGAAATTAACCATTTTGACCAAATTTAACTTTTTGGTCAAAAGTTAACCTATTGGGTTAATGAGATGGTCATTAGGCCAAAAATTGATAATTTTGACAAAAATTGACTTTTTGGTCAAAAGTTGTCCTTTTGGGCCAATGGGTTTGTCATTGGGTCAAGGATTGCCCATTTTGACCAATGTTGACTTTTTGTTCAAAAGTTGACCTATTGGCTCAATGGGTTGGTCATTAAGTCAAGGATTGACATTTTTGTCCAAAGTTGACTTTTTGGTCACAAGTTGACATATTGGGTCAATATTAGTCATTAGGTCAAAAATTGACTAATTTGACCAAAACTGACATTTTTGTCAAAAGTCGATTTATTGGGTAGTGGGTTGGTCATTGGGTTAGGATTTAACATTTTGACCAAAGTTGACTTTTTGGTCAAAAGTTGACCTATTGGGTCAATGGGTTTGTCATTGGGTCATGGAATGACCATTATGACCAAAATTTATTTTTTTGGTCAGAGATTGAGTTATTTGGTCAATAATTGGTCATTAGGACAAAAATTGACTATTTTGACTAAAATTGACTTTTTGTTTAAAAGTTGACCTATTGGGTCAATGAGTTGGTCATTGGATCAAAAATTGACCATTTTGACCAAAGTTGACTTTTTAGTCAAAAGTTGACCTATTGAGTCAATAAATGGTCATTTGGTCAAAAATTGACTATTTTGACCAAAATTGACTTTTTGGTCAAAAGTTGACCTATTAGGTCAATGAATTGGTCAATGGGTCAAGGATTGAACCTTTTGACCAAAGTTGACTTTATGGTCGAAAGTTGACTATCGAGTCGATCGGTTAGTGATTGGTAAGTATTGACCATTTTGACGAAGTTTACTTTTTGTATCAAAGTTGACTGTTAGTCGATGGGGTGGTCATTAGGTCGAAGATTGACGATTATGACGTAAAGTTGACTTTTTAGTCGAAAGTTGACTATTAGATTGATGGGTTAGTCATTGGGTCATGAATTGACTAGTTTTGACGAAAGTTGACTTTTTAGTCGATTGACTTATTAGGTCGATGGTTGGTCATTAGATTCGAAGATGACCATTTTGACAAAATTGACATTTTGGTTAAAATATAACCTAGCTAGATCGATGGATTCGGTCGTTAGGTCGAAGTTGATCATTTTGACTGATATTAGCTTTTTGGTCAAAAGTTATTTATTTGGTCGATTGGATTGGTCATTAGGTCGAAGAATTGACCATTTTGACCAAATTTAACTTTTAGTGAAAGGTTGACATATTGAGTCGATGGGTTGGTCATTGGAGTCGAAGATTGACCAATTTTGACGAAGTTGACTTTTTGGTCGAGAGATTGACTTATTAGAGTTGATAATTGGACATTAAGTCGAAAATTGACTTTTTGAACAAAAATTGACTTTTTAGTTAAAACTTGACATATTGAGATCGATGGGTTGGTCATTTGGTTAAGGATTGACCATTTTAACCAAAGTTAACTTTTTGGTCAAAAGTTGACCTATTGGGTCAATGGGTTGGTCATTGGGTCAGAAATTGACCATTTTGACCAAAGTCACTTTTTGGTCAAAAGTTGACATATTGTGTTAATTGAGTGGTCATGAGGTCAAAAATTTATTATTTTGACCAAAATTGACTTTTTGGTCAAAAGTTGACCTACTTCGTCAATGAGTAGGCCATTGGGTCAAGAATTGACTATTTTCACCAAAATTATCTTTTTGTTCAAAAGTTGCATATTGGGTCAACGGGATGGTCATTAGGTCAAGGATTGACCATATTGGCCAAAGTTGACTTTTTGGTCGAAAGTTGACTATTGGGTCGATGGGTTAGTCATTAGGTCGAAGATTGACCATTTCGACCAAAGTTGACTTTTTGTCGAAAGTTGACTTACTGGGTCAATAATTGGTCATTCGGTCAAAAATTAATTATTTTGATCAAAATTAAATTTTTTGTCAATAGTTGACCCATTGGGTCAACTAGGTGGTCCTTAGGTAAAAAATTGACTATTTTGACCGAAATTCCTTTTTGGTCAAAGGTTGACCTATTGGGTCATTGTGTCAAGGATTGACCATTTTGACCAAAGTGGACTTTTTGGTCAAAAGTTGACAAATTGGGTCAATGGGTTGGTCATTGGGTCAATGATTGACCATTTTGACCAAAATTGACTTTTTGTTACGAGATTGACTTATTAGGTCGATAGTTGGTCATTAGGTCGAAAAATTGATGATTTTGATAAAAGTTGACTTTTTGGTCGAAGTTGACTTATTGGATCGATGGGTTGGTCATTGGGTCGTGGATTGACCATTTTGACTAAAGTTGACTTTTTGGTCGGAGATTGACTTATTAGGTCGATAAGCTGGTCATTCGGTCGATAATTGATTATATTTACAGCAAAATTGAATTTTTGAGTCGAAGTTGACTATTGAGTCAATGGGGTGGTCATTGTGTCAAAAATTAACTATTTTGTCAAAATTTAACTTTTTGGTCAAAAGTTAACCTATTGGGTTAATAAGGTGGTCATTAGCTAAAAAATTGACAATTTTGACAAAAATTGACTTTTTGGTCAAAAGTTGTCCTTTTGGGTCAATGCGTTGGTCATTGGGTAAAGGATTGACCATTTTGACCAAAGTTGAATTTTTGGTCAAAAGTTGACCTTTTGGGTTTATTGGTTTGTCATTGGGTCAAGGATTGACCATTTTTAACAAAGTTGGCTTTTTGGTTAAAAGTTGACCTATTGGGTCAATATTGGTCATTAGGTCAAAAACTTAATATTTTGACCAAAATTGACTTTTTGGTCAAAAGTCGATCTATTGGGTCTGTGGGTTTGTCATTGGGTCAAAAATTTACTATTTTGACGAAAGTTGACTTTTTGGTCAAAAGTTGACCTTTTGGGTGAATGAGTTTGTCATTGGGTCACGGATTGATCATTATGACCAAATTTGACTTTTTGGTCAGAGATTGACTTTTTGGGTAAATAATTGGTCAATAGGTCAAAAATTGACTATTTTGACCAAAATTGACTTTTTGTTCAAAAGTTGACCAATTGAGTCAATGAGTTGGTCATTGGGTTAAGAATCGACCATTTTGACCAAAGTTGACTTTTTGGTCAAAAGTTGACCTATTGGGTCATTGGGTTGGTCGTTGGGTCAAAGATTGATCATTTCGACCAAAGTTGACTTTTTGGTCAGAGTTTGACTTACTGGGTCAATAATTGGTCATTCGGCCAAAAATTGATTATTTTGATCAAAATTAAATTTTTGTCAAAAGTGGACCCATTGAATCAACCATGAGGTTATTAGGTCAAAAATTGACTCTTTTGACTAAAATTGCTTTTGATGCAAGAGTTGACTTATGTTGGTCAATAGGTCAAGGATTGACCATTTTGACCAAAGTTGACTTTTTAGTCAAAAGATGACCAATTGGGTTGATGGGTTGGTCATTGGGTCACGGATTGACCATTTTGACCAAAGTTAACTTTTTGCTAAGAGATTGACTTATTGGGTCAATAATTGGTCATTAGGTCAAAAATTGACTATTTTGATCAAAATTCAGTTTTTGGTCCTATTGTGTTAATGCGTTGGTAATTGGCTCAAGAATTGACCATTTTGACCAAAGATAACTTTTTGGTCAAAATTTGACCCATTGGTTCAATGGGAGGGTCATTGGGTCAGAAATTGACCAATTTGACCAAAGATGACTTTTTGGTCAAAAAATGACCTATTAGGTCAATGAGGTGGTCATTACATCGAAAATTGACTATACTGATCAAAATTTACTTTTTGGTCAAATGTTGACCTACTGTGTCAAAGGTTTGGTCATTGTGTCAAGAATTGACTATTTTGAATAAAGTTTACTTTTATGTCAAAAGTTGATCTATTGGGTCAATGGGTTGGTTAATCATTGGGGTCAAGTTTTGACCATTTTGACCAAAGTTGACTTTTGGTCAGAGATTGACTTATTGGGTCAATAACTGGTCAATATGCAAAAAATTGACTATTTTGGTCAAAAGTTGATCTGTTGGGTCTATGGGTTGGACTTTGGCTCAAAGATTGACCATTTTGACTAAAGTTGACTTTTTGGTTAAAAGTTAACCTATTGGGTCAATGAGTTGGCCATTGGGACAGAAATTGAGCATTTTGACCAAACATGACTTTTGGATCAAAGTTGATCAATTGTGTTAATGAGCTGGTCATTAGGTCAAAAATTTACAATTTTGACCAAAAGTAACTTATTGGTCAAAAGTTGACCTATTGGGTCAATGAGTTGGTTATTGGGTCAAAAATTGACCATTTTGACTAAATTTGACTTTTTGGTCAAAAGTTGACCTTTCGGGTCAATGGTTTGGTGATTGGGTCAAGGATTGACCATTTTGACCTAAGTTGACTTTTTGGTCAAAGATTGACTTATTGGGTCAATAATTGGTCATTAGGTCAAAAATTGACTATTTTGACCAAAATTAAATTTTTGGTCAAAAGTTGATTTATTGGGTCCATAATTGGTCATTAGGTCAAAAATTGATTATTTTGACCAAAATTAAATTTTTGGTCAAAAGTTGACTTTTGGGTTAACGGGGAGGTCATTGGGTCAGAAGTTGATCATTTTGAACATAGTTGACTTTTTGGTCAAAAGTTGACTTATTGGGTCAATGTGGTGTCCATTAGGTCAAAAATCGACTATTGGGTCAATGGGTTGGTCAAAAGTTGACATATTGGGTCAATGGGTTGGTCAAAATTTACTTTTTTGTCAAAAGTTGACATATTGGGTCAATGGGTTGGTCATTTAGTCAAGGATTGACCAATTTGACCAAAGTTGATTTTTTGGTCAAAAGTTAACCAGTTGGGTCAATGGGTTGGTCCTTGGGTCAAGGATTGACCATTATGTCCAAAGTTGACTTTTTGATAAGAGATTAACTTATTGTGTCAATGATTGGTCATTAGGTTAAAAAATTGACTATTTTGACTAAAATTGATTTTTTGGTCAAAAGTCGATCTGTTGGGTCAGTGGGTTGGTCATTGGGTCAAGGATTTGCCATTTTGACCACGGTTGACTTTTTGGTCAAAATTTGACCTTTTGGGTCAATGGGTTTGTCATTGGGTCAAGGATTGAACATTATGACCAAATTTGACTTTTTGGTCAGAGATTGACTTTTTGGGTCAATAATTGGTCATTAGGTCAAAAGTTGACTATTTTGACCAAAATTGACTTTTTGTTCAAAAGTTGACTTGTTGGGTCAATGACTTGGTCATTGGGTCAAGAATTGACCATTTTGACCAAAGCTGACTTTTTGGTCAAAAGTTGGCCTATTGGGTCAGTGGATTGGTCATTGGGTCAAAGATTGACCATTTCGACCAAAGTTGACTTTTTGGTCAGAGATTGACTTACTGGGTCAATAATTGGTCATTCGGTCAAAAAATGATTATTTTGATAAAAATTAAATTTTTGGTCAAAAGTGGACCCATTGGGTCAAATAGGTGGTCATTAGCTCAAAAATTGAATAATTTGATCAAAATTGTTTTTTGGTCAAAAGTTGACCTATTTGGTCAAGGATTGACCATTTTGACCAAAGTTGATTTTTGGGTCAAAAGTTGTCCAATTGGGTCAATGGGTTGGTCAAGTATTGACCATTTTGATCAAATTGACTTTTTGGTAACAGATTGACTTACTAGATAAATAATTGATCATTCGATCAAAAATTGATTATTTTGGCCAAAATTGACTTTTTGGTCAAAAGTTGACCTATTGGGTCATTGGGTCAAGAATTGACCATTTTGACCAAAGTTAACTTTTTGGTCAAAAGTTGACCCATTGGGTCGATAGGGTGGTCATTGGATCAAGAATTGACCATTTTGACCAAAGTTGACTTTTTGGTCAAAAGTTGACATATTGGGTCAATTGGGTGGTCATTAGGTAAAAAATTGACTATATTGACCAAAATTGTTTTTTGGTCAAAAGTTGACCTATTGAGTCATTGTGTTGACCATTTTGACCAAAATTGACTTTTTGGTCAATAGTTGACCTAGTGGGTCAGTGGGTCGGTCATTGGGTCAAGGATTGATAATTGTGACCAAAGTTGACATTTCGGTCATAGATTGACTTATTAGGTTAATAATTGGCTGATAGGTAAAAAATTAACTATTTTGACTAAAATTTGATTTTTGGTCAAAAGCTGACCCAATGGGTCAATGGGGTGGTCATTGGGTCAGAAATTGACCATTTTGACCAAAGTTGACTTTTTGGTCAAAAGTTAACTTATTGGGTTAATGAAGTGGACATTAGGTCAAAAGTTGAGTTATTGACCAAAATTTACTTTTTGGTCAAAAGTTAACCTATTGGGTCAATTGCTTGGTCATTGTGTCAAGGATTGACTATTTTGAATAAGGTTCACTTTTTGGTCAAAAGTTAACCTATTGGGTCAATCGGTTGGTCATTGGGGTCAATGATTGACAATTTTGACCAAAGTTGACTTTTTGGTCAGAGATTGACGTATTGGGTCAATAACTGGTAATTATGTCAAAGATTGACTATTTTGTTTAAAAATTGGCATATTGGGTCTATGGGTTGGTCATTGAGTCAAGGATTGACCATTTTGACCAAAGTTGACTTATTGGTTAAATATTGACCTATTGGTTTAATGAGTTGGTTATTTGATCAAGTAATGACCCTTTTGACCAAAGTTGACTTTTGGTCATTGATTCAGAAATTAAACATGTTGACCAAAGCAGACTTCTTTGTCAAAAATTCATCTATTTGGTCATTGGGGTGGTCATTAGATCAAAAATTGATTATTTTGACCAAAATTGACTTTTTTGTAAAAATTTGACCATTTATTCAATGGGTTGGTCATTAGGTCAAAGATTGACCATTTTGACCAAAGTTATCTTTTTGGTCAAAAATTGACCTATTGGGTCAATGAGTTGGTTATTGGGTCAGAACTTGATCTTTTAACTAAAGTTGACTTTTTGGTTAAAAGTTTACCTATTGGGTCAATGGGGAGGTTGTTAGGTTAAAAATTGACTATTTTGACCAAAATTTACTGTTTTTTGTTAAAAGTTGACCAATTTGGTCAATGGGTTTGTCATTGGGTCAAGGATTGACCATTTTGACCAAAATTCATATTTTGGTCAAATGTTGACCCATTGAGTCAATGGAGTGGTCATTAGGTCAAAAACTGACTATTTTGACCAAAATTGACTTTATGGTCAAAAGTTGACCTATTGGGTCAATGGGTTGGTTATTTGGTCAAGGATTAACCATTTTGACCAAAGTTGACTTTTTGGTAAAACGTTGACCTATTGGGTCAATGGTTGGTCATTATGTTAAAATTGACTATTTGACCAAAATTGACATTTTGGTTAAAAATTTACCTATAGGGTCATTAGGTTTGTCGTTGGGTCGACGGTTGACCATTTTGACCAAGATTAACTTTTTGGTCAAAAGTTGACCTATTGGGTCATTTGGTCGGTCATTGGGTCAAGGATTGACAATTTGGACCAAATTTCACTTTTTGTCAAAGGTTGACCTATTGGTTTAATGGATTGGTCATTGGGTCAAGGATTGACCATTTTGACCAAAGTTTACTTTTTGGTCAGAGATTGACTTATTGGGTCAATAATTGGTCATTAGGTCAAAAATTGACTTTTTGACCAATATTGACTTTACAGTTAAAACTTGACATATTGGGTCAATGGGTTGGTCACTGGGTTAAGGATTGACGATTTTAACCAAGTTAACATTTTGGTCGAAAGTTGACTTGTTAGATTCAATTGGTTAGTCATTGGGTCAGAAATTGACCATTTTGACTAACGTTGACTTTTTGGTCAAAAGTTGACATATTGGGTCAATTGGGTGGTCATGAGGTCAAAAATTAACTATTTTGACCAAAATTGACTTTTTCGTCAAAAGTTGAGATATTAGCTCAATGGGTCGGTCATTGGCTCAAGAATTGACTATTTTCACCAAAATTATATTTTTGGACAAAAGTTGCTTATTGGGTCAATGGGATGGTCATTGGGTCAAGGATTGACCATATTAACCAAAGTTGAGTATTTGGTAAAAAGTTGACCTATTGGGTCAGTGGGTTGGTCATGGGTCAAAGATTGACCATTTCGACTAAAGTTGACTTTTCGGTCAAAGATTGACTTACTGGGTCAATAAATGGTCATTTAGTCAAAAATTGATTATTCTGATCAAAATTAAATTTTAGGTCAAATTTGGCCGAGTAGATTGACTAGGTGGTCATTAGGTCGAAAATTGATTATTTTGGCCGAAATTGCTTTTGGTTAAAAGTTGACTTCATTAGGTCATTGGGTCGATGGATTGACCATTTTGGCCGAAGTTGACTTTTTGGTCAAAAGTTGACCGATTGGATCAATGGGTTGGTCATTGGATCGATGATTGACCATTTTTACGAAAGTTAACTTTTTGGTCGAGAGTTGACTTATTTGATCAATAATTGGTCATCAAAAATTGACTATTTTGACCAAAATTGATTTTTCTGTCAAAAGTTGACCTATTGGGTTAATGGGTTGGCCATTGGGTCATGGATTGACCATTTTGACTAAAATTGACTTTTTCAGAGATTGATTTATTGGGTCAAAAATTGGTCATTAGGTCAAAAATTGACTATTTTGACCAAAATTGATTTGTTTGTCAAAAGTTGACATATTGGGTTAATGGGTTGGTCATTGGTTCATGGATTAACCATATTGACTAAAATTGACTTTTTGGTCGGAGATTGACTTATTAGATTGATAATTCATCTATTTTGACTAAAATTCGATTTTGGTCGAGTTGACTCGTTGAGTCAATGGGTTGGTTATTGTGTCGAAATCAGCCATTTTGACAAAATTTAACTTTTTGGCCAAAAGTTGACTGATTGGGTTAATAAGGTGGTCATTAGGTAAAAAATTGATAATTTTGACCAAAATTGACTTTTTGGTCGAAAGTTGTCCTTTTGGATCGATGCGTTGGTCATTGGGTGAAGCATTGACCATTTTGTCCAAAGTTGACTTTTGGTCGAAAAGTTGACCTTTTAGATCGATTGGTTCGTCATTAGGTTAAGGATTGACCATTTTGACCAAAGTTGATTTTTGGTCGAAAGTTGACTGTTGGGTCATTATTGGTCATTAGGTCGAAAATTGATTATTTTGACCAAAATTGACTTTTTGGTCAAAAATCGATCTATTAGGTCGATGGGTTGGTCATTTGGTCAACGATTTACCATTTTGACCAAAGTTGACTTTTTGGTCAAAAGTTGACCTTTTAGGTCAATGGGTTTGTCATTGGGTCAAAGATTGACCATTATGACAAAATTTGACTTTTTGGTCAGAGATTGACTTTTTGGGTCAATAATTGGTCATTAGGTCAAAAATTAACTATTTTGACCAAAATTGACTTTTTGTTCAAAAGTTCACCTATGGGTCAATGAGTTGGTCATTGGGTCAAGAATTGACCATTTTTTATCAAAGCTAATTTTTTGGTCAAAAGTTGACTATTGGGTCATTGAGATTGAAGTTTGACCATTTTGATTAAAGTTGACTTTGGTCGGAGATAGAACTTACTTGTATCAATAATTGGTCATTCGGTTAAAAATTAATTATTTTGATCAAAATTAAATTTTTAGTCAAAAGTGGACCCATTGAGTCAACCAAGTGGTATTTAGGTCAAAAATTGACTACTTTGACCAAAATAGACTTTTTGTTCAAAATTTAACCTGTTGGGTCAATGACCTGGTCATTGGGTCAAGATTGACCATTTTGACCAAAGTTAACTTTTTATCGAAAGTTGACTATTAGGTTGATGGATTAGTCATTAGGTCGAAGATTGACCATTTCGACTAAAATTGATTTTTGGTCGAAGTTGACTTATTGCATCGATAATTGGTAATTGATCGAAGATTGATTATTTAGGTCAAATTAAATTTTTGGTGAAAGTGGACTATTAGATCGAATAGGTTATCATTAGTTTGAAAATCGACTATTTTGACCAAAATTACTTTTTGATCAAAAGTTAACTGATTGGGTCATTGGGTCAAGGATTGAGCTTTTTAACTAAAGTTGATTTTTTGGTCAAAAGTTGACCAATTGGGTCAATGGGTTAATCATTGGGTCAAGGATTGACCATTGTGACGAAATTGACTTTTTGGTAAGAGATTGACTTATTGGGTCAATAATTGGTCATTAGGTCGAAAAATTGGTTATTTTGGCCGAAATTGACTTTTTGGTGAAAAGTTGACCATATTGGGTCGATGGGTTGGTCATTGGGTCAGAATTGACCATTTTAACCAAAGTTAACTTTTTGGTCCAAAAGTTGATCCATTTGGTCAATGGGATTGTCATTAGGTCAAAAATTGACAATTTTGACAAAAGTTGACTTTTTGGTCAAAGGTTGACCTATTGGGTCAATTGGGTGGTCATTATTAGGTAAAAATTGACTATTTTGACCAAAATTGCTTTTTGGTCAAAAGTTGACCTGTTGGGTCATTGGGTCACGGATTGACCATTTTGACCAAAATTGACTTTTTTGTCAATTGTTGACTTATTGGGTCAATGGGTCGGTCATTGGGTCAAGGATAGACATTTGTGACCAAATTTGACTTTTTGGTCAGAAATTGACTTATTTGGTCAATAATTGGTCAATAGGTAAAAAATTGACTATTTTGAGTAAAATTAGATTTTTGGCCAAAAGTTGACTTGATAGATTGATGGGAGTGGTCATTGAGGACGAAATTGACCATTTTAACAAAAGTTGACTTTTTGGTCGAAAAGTTGACTATTAGGTTGATGAATTGGTCATTAGGTCAAAAATTGACTATATTGACAAAAATTTACTTTTTAGTCGAAAGTTAACATATTAGATTGATTGTTTGGTCATTGTGTCGAGGATTGACTATTTTGAATAAGGTTCACATTTTGGTCAAAAGTTAACCTGTTTGTCGATTGGTTGTTCATTAGGGTCGAAGATTGACTATATTGACCAAAGTTGACTTTTGGTCGAAGATTGACGTATTGGGTCGATAGCTAGTCATTAAGTCAAAAATTGACTATTTTTACTATTTTGACAAAACTTGGCTTTTTTGTCGAAAGTTCACTTATTGGAGTCGAAAGGGTGGTCATTAGGTAAAAAATTAACTATTTTGACCAAAATTGACATTTTGGTTAAAAGTTGACTATTAGATTGATGGGTTGGTCATTGGGTTAAGGACTGACCATTTTGACCAGAGTTGACTTTTGGTTAAAAGTTGACCTATTGGTTTAATGAGTTGGTTATTGGGTCAAGTAATGACACTTTTGACCAAAGTTGACTTTTGGTCATTGGGTCAGAAATTAACCATATTGACCAAAGCTGACTTTTTTTGTCAAAAGTTCATCTATTTGGTCATTGGGGTGGTCATTAAGTAAAAAATTGGCTATTTTGACCAAAATTGACCTTTTGGTCAAAAGTTGACCATTTAGTCAATGGGTTGGTCATTAGGTCAAAGATTGACCATTTTGACCAAAGTTATCTTTGGTTAAAATTGACCAATTTGGTCAACGAGTTGGATATTAGGTCAGAACTTAATCATTTTAACTAAAGTTGACTTTTTGGTCGAAAGTTGACTATTGGATTGATGGGGAGGTTGTTAGGTTAAAAATTGACTATTTTGACCAAAATTTACTTTTTGTTAAAAGTTGATCGATTAGGTCATTGGATATGTCATTGTGTCGAGGATTGACCGTTTTGACCAAAATTCATATTTTGGTCGAATGTTGACTTCACTGAGTCGACGGGGTGGTCATTAGGTCGAAAAATGACTATTTTGACCAAAATTGACTTTCTAGTCGAAAGTTGACTATTAGGTCGATGGGTTGGTTATTTGGTCGAGGATTGACCATTTTGACCAAAGTTGACCTTTTGGTAAAACGTTGACCTATTAGATTGATGGTTGGTCATTATGTCGAAAATTGATTATTTTGTTCAAAAGTTGACCTATTGGTTCTATGAGTTTGTCATTGGGTCAAGGATTGACCATTTTGACCAAAGTTGACTTTTTGGTCAAAAGTTGACTTATCGTGTTAATGGGTTGGTCATTGGGTCTGAAATTGACCATTTTCACCAAAATTGATGTTTTTGTCAAAACTTGTCCTATTGGGTTAATGGGGTGGTCATTAGGTAAAAAATTAACAATTTTGATCAAAATTAACTTTTCGCTCAAAAGTTGACCTATTTCGTCAATGGGTTGGCCATTGGGTCAAGGATTGACCATTTTAACCAAAGTTGACTTTTTGGTCAAAAGTTAACTTATTGGGTCAATGAGTTATTCATTGGGTCAAAGATTGACCATTTCGACCAAAGTTGGCTTATTGGTCAGATATTGACTTATTGGTCAACAATTAGTCATTCGGTCAAAATTTGATTATTTTGACCGAAATTGATTTTTCTTAAATAGTTGACCCATTGGGTCAATTGGGTGGTCATTATGTCAGAAATTGACCATTTTAACAAAAGTAGACTTTTTGTCAAAAGTCGACCTATTGGGTTAATGGGTTGGTCATTGGATCAGAAATTCACCATTTTGACCAAACTTGACTTTTTTGTCAAAAGTTGACCTATTGGGTCAACGGGTTGGTCAAAAGAGAAAAAATTAACTATTTTGACCAAAATTGAATTTTTGGTCAAAAGTTGACCTATCGGGTCAATGAGTGGGTCATTAGGTCAATGATTGACCATTTTGACCAAATTTGACTTTTGGTCAAAAGTTGACCTATTGGGTCAATGTGTTAGTTTTTGGGTCAAGAATTGACCATTTTGACAAAGTTGACTTTTTGATCATTGGGTGAGGATTAACCATTTTGACGAAGTTGACTTTTTGGTCAAAGTTGACTTATTGGGTCGATGGGGTGTTCATTAGGTGAAATTGACTATTTTGACCTAAATTGTCTTTTAGTCAAAAGATGACCTATTTGGTTACTTGGATTGGACATTGGATCGATGATTGACCATTTTACCAAAGTTGACTTTTTTGTCGGGAATTGACTTATTAGGTCGACATTTGGTAATTAGGTCAAAAATTGACTATTTTTACCAAAATTGAATGTTTGGTCGAAAGTTGACCCATTGAGTCGATGGGTTGGTCATTGTGTCAGAAATTAACCATTTTGACCAAATTTAACTTTTTGGTCAAAAGTTGACCTTTTGGGTTAATGAGGTGGTCATTAGGCCAAAAATTGATAATTTTGATGAAAATTGACTTTTTGGTCAAAAGTTGTTCTTTTGGGCCAATGGGTTGGTAATTGGGTCGAAGATTGCCCATTTTGACCAATGTTGACTTTTTGTTCGAAAGTTGATCTATTAGCTCAATAGGTTTAGTCATTAAGTTAAGGATTGACATTTTTGTCCAAAGTTGACTTTTTGGTCCAAAGTTGACATATTGGGTCGATATTAGTCATTAGGTCAAAATTGGTTATTTTGACCAGAAATTGACATTTTTGTCAAAAGTTGATTTTTTAGGTCAATGAATTGGTCATTGGGTCAAGGATTGAACCTTTTGACCAAAGTTGACTTTATGGTCAAAAGTTGACCTATCAGGTCAATCAGTTAAGCAGTGGGTCAAGTATTGACCATTTTGACCAAAGTTGACTTTTTGTATAAAGTTGACCTATTGGTCAATGGGGTGGTCATTAGGTCAAAAATTGACAATTATGACGTAAATTGACTTTTTAGTCAAAAGTTGACCTATTGGGTCAATGGGTTGGTCATTGGGTCAAGAATTGACCATTTGACCAAAGTTGACTTTTTGGTCGGTGATTGACTTTTTGGGTCAATAATTGGTCATTAGGTCAAAAACTGACCGTTTGACAAAAATTGACATTTTAGTTAAAAATTGACCTAATGGGTCAATGGGCTGGTCGTTGGGTCGAGGATTGATCATTTTGACCAAAATTAGCTTTTTGGTCAAAAGTTGACCTATTTGGTCATTGGGTCGGTCATTGGGTCAAGAATTGACCATTTAGACTAAATTTGACTTTTTGTCAAAGGTTGACATATTGATTCAATGGGTTGGTCATTGGGTCAAGGATTGACCATTTTGACCAAAGTTGACTTTTTGGTCAGAGATTGACTTATTGGGTCAATAATTGGACATTAAGTCAAAAATTGACTTTTTGAACAAAATTGACTTTTTAGTTAAAACTTGACATATTGGGTCAATGGTTTGGTCAATGGGTTAAGGATTGACCATTTTAACCAAAGTTAATTTTTTGGTCAAAAGTTGACCTATTCGGTCAATGGGTCGGTCATTGGGTCAGAAATTGACCATTTTGACTAAAAAGACTTTTTGGTCTAAAGTTGAGATATTGGGTCAATTGAGTGGACATGAGGTCAAAAATTTACAATTTTGACCAAAATTGACTTTTTGGTCAAAAGTTGACCTACTTGGTCAATGAGTGGGTCATTAGCTCAAGAATTCACTATTTTCACCAAAAATGTCTTTTTGTTCAAAAGTTGCCTATTGGGTCAACGAGATGGTCATTAGGTCAAGGATTGACCATATTGGCCAAAGTTGACTTTTTGGTCGAAAGTTGACCTATTGGGTCAGTGGGTTGGTCATTGGGTCAAAGATTGACCATTTCGACCAAAGTTTACTTTTTTATCAAAGATTGACTTACTGGGTCAATAATTGGTCATTCGGTCAAAAATTAATTATTTCGATCAAAATTAAATTTTTTGTCAAAAGTTGACCTATTGGGTCAACTAGGTGGTCATTTGGTAAAAAATTGACTATTTTGACCGAAACTCCTTTTTGGTCAAAGGTTGACCTATTAGGTCGTTGGGTCAAGTATTGACCATTTTGACCAAAGAAGACTTTTTGATCAAAAGTTGACCAATTGGGTCAATGGGTTGGTCATTGGGTCAATGATTGACCATTTTTACCAAAGTTGACTTTTGATCAGAGATTGACTTCAATATATGGTCATTAGGTCAAAAATTGACTATTTTGATAAAAATGACTTTTCGGTCAAAAGTTGACCTATTGGATCAATGGGTTGGTCATTGGGTCATGGATTGACCATTTTGACTAAAGTTGACTTTTTGGTCAGAGATTGACTTATTGGGTCAATAATTGGTCATTAGGTCAATAATTGACTATTCTGACCAAAATTGAATTTTTGGTTTAAAGTTGACCCATTGAGTCAATGGGGTGGTCATTATGTGCAAAATTAACTATTTTGTCAAAATTTAACTTTTTGGTCAAAAGTTAACCTATTAGGTTAATAAGGTGGTCATTAGCTAAAAAATTGACAATTTTGACAAAAATTGACAATTTTGACAAAAATTGACTTTTTGGTCAAAAGTTGTCCTTTTGGGTCAGTGCGTTGGTCATTGGGTGAAGGATTGACCATTTTGACCAAAGTTGACTTTTTGGTCAAAAGTTGACCTTTTGGGTTAATTAGTTTGTCATTGGGTTAAGGATTAACCATTTTTATCAAAGTTAGCTTTTTGGTCAAAAGTTGACCTTTTGGGTCAATATTGGTCATTAGGTCAAAATTTTACTATATTTACCAAAATTGACTTTTTGGTCAAAAGTCGTTCTTTTTGGGTCAGTGGGTTAGTCATTGGGTCAACGATTTACTATTTTGATGAAAGTTGACTTTTGGTCAAAAGTTGAGCTTTTGGATGAATGGGTTTGTCATTGGGTCATGGATTGATCATTATGACCAAATTTGACTTTTTGGTCAGAGATTGACTTTTTGGGTAAATAATTAGTCATTAGGTCAAAAATTGACTATTTTGACCAAAATTGACTTTTTCTTCAAAAGTTGACCTATTGGGTCAGTGAGTTGGTCATTGGGTTATGAATCGGCCATTTTGACCAAAGTTGACTTTTTGGTCAAAAGTTGACCTATTGGGTCAGTGGGTTGGTCATTGGGTCAAAGATTGATCATTTCGACCAAAGTTTACTTTTTGGTCAGAGTTTGACTTACTGAGTCAATAATTGGTCATTCGGTCAAAAATTGATTATTTTGAGCAAAATTAAATTTTGGTCAAAACTGGACCCATTGAATCAACCAGGTGGTCATTCGGTCAAAAATTGACTATTTTGACCAAAATTGCTTTTTGGTCTAAAGTTGACCTATTGGGTCAATAGGTCAAGGATTGACCATTTTGACCAAAGTTGACTTTTTGGTCAATAGATGACCAATTGGGTTGATGGGTTGGTCATTGGGTCAAGGATTGACCAGTTTTGACCAAAGTTGACTTTTTACTAAGAGATTGACTTATTGGGTCAATAATTTGTGATTAGTTCATAAATTGACTGTTTTGATCAAAATTGAGTTTTTGGTCCTATTAGGCTAATGGGTTTGTCATTGGGTCAAGAATTGACCATTTTGGCCAAAGATAACTTTTTGGTCAAAAGTTGACCCATTGGGTCAATGGGGTGGTCATTGGGTCAGAAATTGTCCAATTTGACCAAAGTTGACTTTTTGGTCAAAAAAATGACCTGTTAGGTCAAAGAGGTGGTCATTACATCGAAAATTGACTATATTGACCAAAATTGACTTTTTGGTCAAAAGTTGACCTATTGTGTCAAAGTTTTGGTCATTGTGTAATGGATTGACTATTTTGAATAAAATTTACTTTTTGGTCAAAATTAATCTATTGGGTCAATGGGTTCTTGATCATTGGGGTCAAGGTTTGACCATTTTGACCAAAGTTGACTTTTGGTCAGAGATTGACTTATTGGGTCAATAACTGGTCAATATGCAAAAACTTGACTATTGTGGTCAAAAGTTGACATGTTGGGTCTATGGTTAGCCTTTGGCTCAAATATTGACCATTTTGACTAAAGTTGACTTTTTAGTTAAAAGTTGACCTATTGGGTCAATGGGTTGGCCATTGGGCCAGAAATTGAGCATTTTGACCAAACATGATTTTTGGATCAAAGTTGACTTATTGTGTTAATGGGTTGGTCATTAGGTCAAAAAGTGACAATTTTGACCAAAAGTTGATTTATTGGGTCCATAATTGGTCATTAGGTCAAAAATTAATTATTTTGACCAAAATTAAATTTTTGGTCAAAAGTTGTCTTTTAGGTTAACTGTGTGGTCATTGGGTTAGAAGTTGATCATTTTGAACAAAGTTGACTTTTTGGTCAAAAGTTGACTTATTAAGGCAATGTGGTGTCCATTAAGTAAAAAATAGACTATTGTGACCCAAATTTACTTTTTGGTCAAAAGTTGACATATTGGGTCAATGGGTTAGTCATTTGGTCAAGGATTGACCAGTTTGACCAAAGTTGATTTTTTGGTCAAAAGTTGACCAATTGGATCAATGGGTTAGTCATTGGGTTAAGGATTGACCATCATGACCAAAGTTTACTTTTTGATAAGAGATTAACTTATTATGTCAATAATTGGTCATTAGGTCAAAAATTGACTATTTTGACTAAAATTGATTTTTTGGTCAAAAGTCGATCTGTTGGGTCAGTGGGTTGAGCATTGAGTCAAGGATTTGCCATTTTGACCAAGGTTGACTTTTTGGTCAAAATTTGTCCTTTTGGGTCAATGGGTTTGTCATTAGGTCAAAAATTGAACATTATGACCAAATTAGACTTTTTGGTCAGAGATTGACTTTTTGGGTCAATGATTGGTCATTAGGTTAAAAATTAAGTATTTTGACCAAAATTGACTTTTTGTTTAAAAGTTGACTTGTTGGGTCAATGACTTGGTCATTGGGTCAAGAATTGACCATTTTGACCAAAGTTGACTTTTTGGTCAAAAGTTGGCCTATTGGGTCAGTGGATTGGTCATTGGGTCAAAGATTGACCATTTCGACCAAAGTTGACTTTTTGGTCAGAGTGACTTACTAGGTCAATAATTGATCATTCGGTCAAAAAATGATTATTTTAATAAAAATTAAATTTTTGGTCAAAAGTTGACCCATTGGGTCAAATAGGTGGTCATTAGCTCAAAAATTGAATAATTTGATCAAAATTGCTTTTTGGTCAAAAGTTGACCTATTGGGTCATTGGGTCAAGGATTGACCATTTTGACCAAAGTTGATTTTTTGGTCAAAAGTTATCCAATTGGGTCAATGGGTTGGTCATTGGGTCAAGGATTGACCATTTTGACCAAGTTGACTTTTTGGTAACATATTGACTTCTTAGATCAATAATTGATCATTAAATCAAAAATTGACAAATTTTGGCCAAAATTGACTTTTTCGTCAAAAGTTAACCTATTTGGTCATTGGGTTGGTCATTGGGTCAAGACTTGACCATTTTGACCAAAGTTAACTTTTTGGTCAAATGTTGACCCATTGGCTCAATGGTGTGGTCATTGGATCAAAAATTGACCATTTTGACTAAA
Organism: Papilionanthe hookeriana x Papilionanthe teres; assembly: GCA_022702705.1. NCBI lineage: Eukaryota > Viridiplantae > Streptophyta > Magnoliopsida > Asparagales > Orchidaceae > Papilionanthe > Papilionanthe hookeriana x Papilionanthe teres. The sequence goes on from CM040423.1 coordinate 104,760,741, forward strand.
GTTGACTTTTTGGTCAAAAGTTGACATATTGGGTCAATTGGGTGGTCATTAGGTCAAAAATTGACTATATTGACCAAAATTACTTTTTGGTCAAAAGTTGATCTATTTGGTCATTGTGTTGACCATTTTGACCAAAATTGACTTTTTGGTCAATAGTTGACCTAGTGGGTCAATGGGTCGGTCATTGGGTCAAGGATTGATAATTGTGACCAATGGTGACATTTTGGTCATAGATTAACTTATTAGGTTAATAATTGGTCAATAGGTCAAAAATTAACTATTTTGACTAAAACTAGATTTTTGGTCAAAAGCTGACCCAATGGGTCAATGGGGTGGTCATTGGGTCAGAAATTGACCATTTTGACCAAAGTTGACTTTTTGGTCAAAAGTTAACCTATTGGGTTAATGAAGTGGTCATTAGGTTAAAAAGATAGTCATTTGGGTCAAGGATTAACCATTTTGACCAAAGTTAACTTTTTGATCAAAAGTTAACCTATTGGGTCAATGAGTTATTCATTGGGACAAAGATTGACCATTTCGACCAAAGTTGGCTCTTTGGTGAGAGATTGACTTATTGGGTCAATAATTGGTCATTCAGTCAAAAATTGATTAGTTTGACCAAAATTGAATTTTTGTTCAAAAGTTGACCTTTTGGGTCGATTGGGTGGTCATTATGACAGAAATTGATCATTTTGACAAAAGTTGAACTTTCTTTGAAAGTTGACCTATTGGGTCAATGGGTTGGTCATCGGATCCGAAATTCACTATTTCGGCCGAACTTGACTTTTTTGTCAAATGTTGACCTTTTGGGTCAATGGGGTTGTCATTAGAGAAAAAATTGACTATTTTGACCAAAATTAACTTTTTTTTATCAAAAATTGACCAATTGGGTCAATGGGTTGGTCATTAAGTCAAGGATTGACCATTTTGACCAAATTTGATCTTTTGTTCAAAAGTTGACCTATTGGGTCAATGTGTTGGTTATAGGGTCAAGAATTGCCATTTTGACCAAAGTTGACTATTTGGTCTTTGAGTGAGAAATTAACCATTTTGACCAAAGTTGACTTTTTGGTCAAAAGTTAACTTATTAGGTCAATGGGGAGTTCATTAGGTCAAAAATAGACTATTTTGACCAAATTTATCTTTTTGGTCAGAAGTTGACATATTTGGTCAATTTTTTGGTCATTGGGTCAATGATTGAACATTTTGACCAAAGTTGACTTTTTTGTCAAAGATTGACTTATTGGGTGAATAATTGGTCATTAGGTCAAAAATTAACTATTTTAATCAAAATTGACTTTTTGGTCAAAAGTTGACCTATTAGGTCAATGGGTTGGGCATTGGGTCAAGGAGTGACCATTTTGACCAAAGTTGACTTTTTGGTCAGTGATTAACTTATTGGGTCAACAATTTGTCATTAGGTAAAAAATTAACTATTTTGACCAATTGAATTTTTGGTCAAAAGTTGACCCATTGAGTCAATATGGTGTTCATTGTGTCAGATTTACTATTTTGGCCAAATTTAACTTTTTGGCCAAAAGCTGAGCTTTTGGGTCAATGAGGTGGTCATTAGGTCAAAAATTGATAATTTTGACAAAAAATTGACTTTTTGGGACAACTGGTTGGTCATTGGGTCAAGGATTGACCATTTGACCAAAGTTGACTTTTTGGTCAAAAGTTGACCTATTGGTTCAATGGGTTGGTCATTGGGTGAAGGATTGATCTTTTTTAGCAAAGTTGACTTTTTGTCAAAAGTTGACCTCTTGGGTCAATATTGATTATTAATTCAAAAATTGACTATTTTGACCAAAATTGACTCTTTGGTCAAAAGTCGATCTATTGGGTTAGTGGGTTGTTCATTGTGTTAAGGATTTACCATTTTGACCAAAGTTGACTTTTTGGTCAAAGTTGACCTATTGGGTCAATGAGTTTGTCATTGGGTCAAGGTTTGACCATTATGACAAAATTTGACTTTCTGGTTAGAGATTGACTTATTGGGTCAATAATTGGTCATTAAGTCAAAAATTAACTATTTTGACCAAAATTGACTTTTTATTCAAAAGTTAACCTATTGGGTCGATGAGTTGGTCTTCAAGTCAAGAATTGACTATTTTGACCAAAGTTCAGCTTTTGGTCAAAAGTTGACCTATTGGGTGAATAATTGGTCGTTAGGTTAAAAATTGACAATTTTGACCAAAATTGACTTTTTTAGTTAAAAGTTGACATATTGGGTCAATGGGTTGGTTATTGGGTCAAGTATTGAACGTTTTTACAAAAGTTGATTTTTTGGTCAAAAGTTGACCAATTGGGACAATGGGTTGGTCATTGGTTCAATGGGTTGGTCATGTGGTCAATGATTGACCATTTTGACCAAAGTTGAGTTTTTGATCAGGGATTGACTTATTGGGTCAATAATTTTTCATTTGGTAAAAATTGACTATTTTGACCAAAATTGACTTTTTGGTCAAAAGTTGACCTATTGGGTCCATGGGTTGGTCATTGGGTCAGAAATTGACCATTTTGACCAAAGTTGACTTTTTGGTCAAAAGTTGACCTATTGGGTCCATGGGTTAGACGTTGGGTCTGAAATTGACCATTTTGACCAAAGTTAACTTTTTTGTCAAAAGTTGATCTATTGGGTCAATTGGGTGGCCTCTAGGTCAAAATGGATTATTTTGACCAAAATTATTTTTTTAGTCAAAAGTTGACCCAATTGGTTAGAGGTGGTCAATCGGTCAGAAATTAATTATTTTGACCAAAATTGAATTTTTGGTCAAAAGTTGACCCATTCGGTCAATTGGATTGTCATTGTGTCAGAAATTAACCATTTTGAACAAAGTTGACTTTGTGGTCAAAAGTTGACATATTTGGTCAATGGTTTGGTCATTGGGTCAAGGATTGACCATTTTGACCAAAGTTGATTTTTTGGTCAAAAGTTGACCAATTGGGTTAATGGTTAGTCCTTGGGTCAAGGATTGATCATTTCAACCAAGGTTCACTTTTTGGTAGGAGAATGACTTATTGGGTCAATAATTGGTCAGTAGGTTAATAATTGGCTATTTTGACCAAAATTGACTTTTTGGTCAAAAGTTAACCTATTAGGTCAATGATTAACCAATTTGACCAAAGACGAGTTTTGGTCAAATGGCAAACTATTGGGTCAATGTGTTGGTCATTGGGTCAAAGATTAACCATTTTGACCAAAGTTGCAATTTTGGTAAGATTGACTTATTAGGTAAATAATTGGTCATGATGTTAAAAATTAACTATTTTGGTCAAAAGTTGATCTATTGGGTCTTTGGGTTTGTCATTGGGATAAGGATTGACCATTTTGACCAAAGTTGACTTTATGGACAATAGTTGACCTATCATTTGAATGGGATGTTCATTGGGTTAAAAATTGACCATTTTAACCAAACTTGATGTTTTGGTCAAAAGTTGTTCTTTTGGGTTAATGGGGTGGTCATTAGGTTAAAAGTTGATAATTTTGATCAAAATTAACTTTTTGGTCAAAAGTGGACCTATCTGGTCAATAGGTTGGTCATTTGGTCAAGGATTAACCATTTTGACCAAAGTTATTTTGGTCAAAAGTTGACCTATTGGGTCAATGAGTTATTCATTGGGTTAAAGATTGATCATTTTGACCAAAGTTGGCTTTTTAGTGAGAGATTGAATTATTGGGTCAATAATTGGTCATTCGGTCAAAAATAGATTATTTTGACCAAAATTAAATTTTTGTTCAAAAGTTGACATTCTGGGTCGATTGGGTGGTCATTATGTCAAAAATTGATCATTTTGATAAAAGTTGACCTTTTGTCGAAAGTTGACCTATTGGGTCAATGGGTTGGTCATTAGGTCAGAAATTCACCATTTTGGCCAAACTTAACTTTTTTGTCAAATGTTGACCTTTTGGGTCAATGGGGTGGTCATTAGAGAAAAAATTAACTATTTTGACCAAAATTAACTTTTTTTGTCAAAAATTGACCAATTGGGTCAATGGGTTGGTCATTAGGTCAAGGATTGATCATTTTGGCCAAATTTGACTTTTTGTTCAAAGGTTGACCTATTGGGTCAATGTTTTGGTTATTGGGTCAAGAATTGACCATTTTTACCAAAGTTGACTAATTGATCTTTGAGTGAGAAATTAACCATTTTGACTAAAGTTGACTTTTTGGTCAAAAGTTGACTTATTGGGTCAATGGAGAGTTCATTAGGTCAAAAATAGACTATTTTGACCAAATTTATCTTTTTGGTCAGAAGTTGACATATTTGGTCAATTGTTTGGTCATTGGGCCAATGATTGACCATTTGGACCAAAGTTGACTTTTTTGTCAAAGATTGACTTATTGGGAGAATAATTGGTCATTAAGTAAAAAATTAACTATTTTAATCAAAATTGACTTTTTGGTCAAAAGCTGACCTATTGGGTCAATGGGTTGGTCATTGGGTAAAGAATTGACCTTTTTGACCAAAGTTGAGTTTTTGGTCAGAGATTAACTTATTGGGTCAATAATTTTTCATTAGGTAAAAAATTGACTATTTTGACAAAAATTGAACTTTTGGTCAAAAGTTCACCCATAGAGTGATTGGGGTGGTCATTGTGTCGATGAGTTGGTCTTCAGGTCAAGAATTGACCATTTTGCCAAAGTTGAGTTTTTGGTCAAAAGTTGACCTATTGGGTCAATAATTGGTCACCAAAATTAACTTTTTTGTTAAAAGTTGACATATTGGGTCAATGGGTTGGTTATTGGGTCAAGGATTGACCGTTTTTACAAAAGTTGATTTTTTTGTCAAAAGTTGACCAATTGGGTCAATGGGTTGTCATTGGGTCAATGGGTTGGTCATGTGGTCAAGGATTGACCATTTTGACCAAAGTTGACTTTTTGATCAGATATTGACTTATTGGTTCAATAATTTTTCATTAGGTCAAAAATTGACTAATTTGACAAAAATTGACTTTTTGGTCAAAAGATGACCTATTGGGTCCATGGGTTGGTCAATGGGTTAAGAATTGACCATTTTGACCAAAGTTGACTTTTTGATTAAAAGTTGACCTATTGGGTCAATGGGTTAGACATTGGGTCTGAAATTGACCATTTTGACCAAAGTTAACTTTTTCATCAAAAGTTGACCTGTTGGGTCAATTGGGTAGCCTTTAGGTCAAAAAATGATTATTTTGACCAAAATTGTTTTTTAGTCAAAAGTTGACCCAATTGGTTAACAAGGTGGTCAATCGGTCAGAAATTGATTATTTTGACCAAAATCGAATTTTTGGTCAAAAGTTGACCCATTCGGTCAATTGGATAGTCATTGTGTCAGAAATTGACCATTTTGACCAAAGTTGACTTTGTGGTCAAAAGATGACATATTTGGTCAATGGTTTGGTCATTGGGTCAAGGATTGACCATTTTGACCAAAGTTGATTTTTTAGTCAAAAGTTGACCAATTTGGTCAATGGTTAGTCATGGGTCAAGGATTGATCATTTTAACCAAAGTTCACTTTTTGGTAGAAGATTGACTTATTGGGTCAATATTTGGTCAGTAGGTTAAAATTGACTATTTTGACCAAAATTGACTTTTTGGTCAAAAGTTAACCTATTGGGTCTATAGGTTGGTTATTGGGTCAAGGATTGACCATTTTAACCAAAGTTGAATTTTTGGTTAAAAGTTGACATATTTGATCAATTGGTTGGCCAGTGGGTCTGAAAATGACCTTTTTGACCAATGTTGACTTTTTGGTCAAAAGTTGACCTATTGGGTCAATGGATTGGTCATTACATCAAAGATTAACCAATTTGACCAAAGTTGACTTTTTAGTAAGAGATCGACTTATTGGGTTAATAATTGGTCATTAGGTCAAAAATTGACTATTTTGATCAAAATTGACTTTTTGGTCAAATGCTAACATATTAGGTCACTAGGTTGGTCAATGAGTCAAGGATTGATCATTTTGACCAAAGTTGACTTTTTGGTCAAAAGCTAACCATTGGGTCAATGGGTTGCTCATTGGGTCAGAAATTGACCATTTTAATAAAAGTTAAATTTTTTGTCAAAAGCTGACCTATTGGGTCAATGGGTGGTCATTAGGTTAAAAATTGACCATTTTATCCAAAATTGACATTTTAGTCAGAAGTTGACCAATTGGGTCAATGGGTTGGTCATTGGGCCAATGATTGAACATTTTGACCAAAGTTGAGTTTTTGGTCAAAAGCTGAATTATTGGGTCAAAGGGTTAGTCATCGGGTCAATGATTGAACATTTTGACCAAAGTAGAGTTTTTGGTCAAAAGCTGACCTATCATGTTAATTGCTTGGTCATTGGGTTAGAAATTGACCATTTTAACCAAACTGGATGTTTTGGTCAAAAATTGTCTTATTAGGTTGATTGAGTGGACATTAGGTCAAAAATTGGTAATTTTGATCAAAATTAACTTTTGGTCAAAAGTTAGCATATTTGGTCAATGGGTTGGTCATTGGATTAAGGATTGAGCATTTTTACCAAAGCTGACTTTTTGGTCAAGAGTTGGCATATTGGGTCAATGAGTTATTTATTGGATCAAAGATTGATCATTTCGACTAAAGTTGGCTTTTTGGTCAGAGATTGACTTATTGGGTCAATAATTGGTCATTCGGTCAAAAATTGATTATTTTGACCGAAAGTGAATTTTTGTTCAAAAGTTGACCCATTTGGGTCAATTAGGTGGTCAATATGTCAAAAATTTAACATTTTGATAAAACTTGATTTTTGGTTGAAAGCTCACCTACTAGGTCAATGGGTTGGTTATTCTATCATAAATTCACCATTTTGGCCAAACTTGACTTTTTTGTCAAATGTTGACCTATTGGTCAATGGGGTGGTCATTAGAAAAAAAATTGATTATTTTGACTAAAATTAACTTTTTGGTCAAAAGTTGACCTATTTTGTCAATGGGTTGGTCATTAGGTCAAGGATTGACCATTTTGATCAAATTTGACTTTTTCGTCAAAAGTTAATCTATTGAGTCAATGTGTTGGTTATTGGGTCAAGAATAGACCATTTCGATAAAAATTGACTTTTTGGTCATTAGGTGAGAAATAAACCATTTTGACCAAAGTTGACTTTTTGGGCAAAAGTTGACTCATTGGGTCAATGGGGCATTCATTACTTCAAAAATAGACTATTTTGACCAAAATTATCTTTTTGGTCAAAAGTTGACAAATTTGGTCAATGAATTGGTCATTGGGTCAATGATTGACCATTTTGATCAAAGTTGACTTTTTGGTCAGAGATTGACTTATTGGGTCAATAATTGGTCATTATGTCAAAAATTGACTATTTTGACCAAAATTGACTTTTTGGTCAAAAGTTGACCTATTGGATTGATGTGTTGGTCATTGGGTCTTGGAATGTCCATTTTGACAAAGTTAACTTTTTAGTCAAAGATTAACTTATTGGGTCAATAATGTGTCATTAGGTTAAAAATTGACTATTTTAACCAAAATTGAATTTTTGGTCGAAAGTTGACCCATTGAGTCAATGTGGTGGTCATTGTGTCAGAAATTTACTATTTTGACCAAATTTTACTTCTTGGTGAAAAGTTGGCCTAATTGGTCAATGAGGTGGTCATTAAGTAAAAAATTGACAATTTTGACCAAAATTGGCTTTTTGGTCAAAAGTCTCCTTTTGGGTCAACTGGTTGGTCATTGGGTCAAGGATTGACCATTTTGACTAAAGTTGAAATTTTGGTCAAAAGTTGACCTATTGGGTCAATGAATTGGATCAAGGATTGACCTTTTTGAGCAAAGTTGACTTTTTGGTCAAAAGTTGACCAATTGGGTCAATATTTATTATTAGGTAAAAAATTGACTATTTTGACCAAAATTGACTCTTTGGTCAAAAGTCAATCTATTGGGTCAGTGGGTTGGTCATTGGGTTAAGGATTTACCATTTTGACTAAAGTTGACTTTTGCTCAAAAGTTGACCTATTTGGTTAATGGGTTTGTCATTGGGTCAAGGTTTGACCATTATGAACAAATTTGACTTTCTGGTCATAGATTGACTTATTGGATCAATAATTTGTCATTAGGTCAAAAATTGACTATTTTGACCAATATTGACTTTTTGTTCAAAAATTGACCTACTCGGTCGATGAGTTGGTCTTTGGGTCAAGAATTGACCATTTTGACTAAAGTTGACTTTTTGGTCAAAAGTTAACCTATTGGGTCAATAATTGTTCATTAGGTCAAAAATTGACTAATTTGACCAAAATTGACTTTTTCATTAAAAGTTGACCTATTGCGTCAATGGGTTGGTCATTGGGATAAGAATTGACCATTTTGACCAAAGTTGCCTTTTTGGTCAAAAGTTGACCTTCTGGGTTAATGGGTTGGTCATTGGGTATGAAATTGACCATTCTGACCAAGGTTAACTTTTTGGTCAAAAGTTAACCTATTGGGTCAATTTGGTGGTCATTAGGTAAAAAATTAACTATTTTAATCAAAATTGTTTATTTAGACAAAAGTTGACCCAATTGGTTAACGAAGTGCTCATTCGGTGAGAAATTGATTATTTTGACCAAAATTTAATTTTTGGTAAAAACTTGACCCATTCGGTCAATTGGGTGGTCATTGTGTCAGAAATTGACCAATTTGACCAAACTTCACTTTTTGGTTAAAAGTTGACATATTAGATCAATTGGTTGGTCAGTGGGTATGAAATTGGCCTTTTTAACCAAAGTTGACTTTTTGTTAAGAGATTGACTTATGGGGTCAATAATTGGTCATTAGGTCCAAAATTGACTAATTTGACTAAAATTGACTTTTTGGTCAAATGTTGACCTATTGGGTCAATGGGTTGGTCATTGGGTCAAGGATTGATCACATTTGACCAAAGTTGACTTTTTGGTCAAAAGTTGACCATTGGTTCAATGGGTTACTCATTGAGTCAGAAATTGACAATTTTAACCAAAGTTGACTTTTTGATCAAAAGTTGACCTATTGGGTCAATGGTTGATCATTAGGTTAAATATTGACCATTTTGACCAAAGTTGACATTTTGGTCAAAAGTTGACCAATTGGGTCAATGGGTTGCTCATGGGGTCAATGATTGACCATTTTGACCAAAGTTAAGTTTTTGGTCAAAAGTAGAACTATTGGGTTAATGGGTTGGTCATTCGGTAAAAGATTAATTTACTTTTTGGACAAAAGTTGACCTATTGTGTTAATGGGTTGGTCATTGGGTCAGAAGATGACCATTTTAATCAAACTTGATTTTTTGGTCAAAAGTTGTCCTATTGGGTTAATGGGGTAGTCATTAAGTCAAAAATTGACAATTTTGATCAAAATAAATTTTTTGGTCGAAAGTTGACCTATTTGGTCAATGGGTTGGTCATTGGATCAAGGATTGACCATTGTGACCAAAGTTGACTTTTTGGTCAAAAGTTGACCTTTTGGGTCGATGAGTTATTCATTGGGTCAAAGATTGACCATTTCGACCGCAGTTGGCTTTTTTGTCAGAGATTAACTTATTAGGGCAATAATTGGTCATTTGGTCAAAAATTGATTATTTTGACCAAAATTGAATTTTTGCTCAAAAGATGACCCATTGGGTCAATTGGGTGGTCATTATGTCAGAAATTTATCATTTTGACAAAAGTTGACATTTTATGAAAAGTTGACTTATTAGATCGATGGGTCAGGTCATTGGATCGAAATTCACCATTTCGACCAAACTTGACTTTTTTGTCAAAAGTTGAACTACTCGGGTCAAATGGGTGGTCATTAGAGAAAAAATTTATTTTGACCAAAATTGACTTTTTGGTCAAAAGTTGACCTATTGGGTTGGTCATTAGGTCAAGGCTTGACCATTTTGACCAAATTTTAGTTTTTGGTCAAAAGTTGACCTATTGGGTTAATGTGTTGGTTATTGTGTCAAGAATTGACCATTTTTACCAAAGTTGACTTTTTAGTCAATGGGTGAGAAATTAACCATTCTGACAAAAGTTGATTTTTTGGTCAAAAGTTAACCTATTGGGTCAATGAGGTGTTCATTTGTTCAAAAATTGACTATTTTGAAAAAAAATTATATTTTTGGTCAAAAGTTAACCTATTTGGTCAATGGGTGGGTCGTTGAGTCAATGATTAACTATTTTGACCAAAGTTGACTTTTTTGTCAAAGATAAACTTATTGGGTCAACAATTGGTCATTTTGGTCGAAAATTGACCTTTTAGACAAAAGTTGACCTATTGGGTCAATAGGTTGGTCATTTGGTCAAGGATTGACCATTTTGACCAAAGTTGACTTTTTGGTCAGAGATTGACTTATTGGGTCAATAACTTGCCATTAGGTCAAAAATTGACTATTTTGATCAAAATTGAATTTTTATCAAAAGTTGACCAATTGAGTTAGTGGGGTTGTCATTAGGTAACAAATTGGCAATTTTGACCAAAATTGACTTTTTGATCAAAAGTTATCCTTTTGGGCCATTGAGTTAGTCATTGGGTCAAGGATTGACCATTTTGACCAAAGTTGACTTTTTGGTCACAAGTTGACATATTGGGTCGATGGGTTGGTCATTGGGTCAAGGATTGATGTTTTTGACCAAAGTTGACATTTTGGTCAAAAGTTGACATATTGGGTCAATATTGGTTATTCTGTCAAAAAGTTGACTATTTTGACCAAAATTGATTTTTGGTCAAAAGTCGATCTATTGGGTCAGTGTGTTGGTCTTTAGGTTAAGGATTTACCATTTTGACCAAAGTTGACTTTTTGGTTAAAAGTTGACTTATTGGGTCAATGGGTTCGTCTTTGGGTCAAGGATTGACCATTATGACCAAATTTAACTTTTTGGTCAGAGATTAACTTATTGGTTCAATAATTGGTCATTGGGTCAAAAATTTACTATTTTGACCAAAATTGACTTTTTGTTCGAAAGTTCACATATTGGGTAAATGAGTTGGTCATTGGGCCAAAAATTGATCATTTTGAGTAAAGTTGACTTTGTGGTCAAAAGTTGACCTATTGGCTCAAAAGTTGGTCATTAGGTCAAAAATTGACTATTTTGACCAAAATTGACTTTTTGGTCAAAAGTTGACATATTGGGTTAATGGGTGGTCATTGGGTCCAGGATTGACCATTTTGACCAAAGTTGATTTTTTGGTCAAAAGTTAACCAATTGGGTCAATGGGTTGGTCATTGGGTCAAGAATTGACTATTTTGACCAAAGTTGACTTTTTGGTTAAAAGTTGACATATTGGGTCAATGGGCTGGTCATTGGGTCAGAAATTGACCATTTTTACCAAAGTTAACTTTTTGGTCAAAAGTCGACCTATTTGGTCAATTGGGTGGTCATTTGGTCATAAATTGACTATTTCGACCAAAATTGTTTTTTTAGTCAAAAGTTGACCCATTGGGTTAACGAGGTGGTCATTCTGTCAGAAATTGATTATTTTGACAAAATTTAAATTTTTGGTCAAAAGTTGACCCATTGGATTAATTGGGTGGTCATTGTGTCAGAAATTGACCATTTGACCAAAGTTAACTTTTTGGTCAAAAGTTTAGATATTGGGTTAATGGGTTGGTCATTGGGTCAAGGATTGACCATTTTTGGCCAAAGTGGATTTTTTTCTTAAAAGTTGACCAATTGGGTCAATGGTTTGGTCATTGAGTCAAGGATAGACCATTTTGACTAAAGTTGAGTTTTTAGTCAAAAGTTGATCTATTGGGTAAATGGGTTGGTCATTGGGTCAAAGATGAACCATTTTGACCAAAGTTGACTTTTTGGTAAGAGATTGACTTATTGGGTCAATAATTGGTCATTAGATCAAAAATTGACTATTTTGACCAAAATTGACTTTTTGGCCAGAAGTTGATCTATCGGATCAACAAGTTGGTCATTGGGTAAAAATTGATCATTTTGACCAAAGTTGACTTTTTAATAAAAAGTTGACCTATTGGGTCAATGGGTTGGTCTTTGGGTCAGAAATTAATCATTGACCTATTGGGTCAATGAGGTGGTCATTAGGTCAAGAATTGACTATTTTGACTAAAATTGACTTTTTGGTCAAAAGTTGACCTATTAGGTTAATGGGTTGGTAATTGGGTCAAGGATTGAACATTGTGACCAAAGTTGACTTTATGGTCAAAAGTTGACCTATTGGGTCAATAAGTTAAGCTTTGGGTCAAGGATTGACAATTTTGACCAAAGTTGACTTTTGGCCAGAAATTGACTTATTGGGTCAATAATTGGTCATTAGGTAAAAAATTGAGTATTTTGACCAAAATTCACTTTTTAGTCAGAGTTGACCTATTGAGTCATTGGGTCAAGGATTGACCATTTGACCAAAGTTGACATATTGAGTCAATGGGTTGGTTATTGTGTCAGAAATTGACCATTTTAACCAAAATTGCCTATTGGGTCAATGGGGTGGTTGTTAGGCTAAAAATTAACTATTTTGACCAAAATTTACTTTTTTTGTCAAAAGTTGACTAATTGGATCAATGTGTCACTGTGTGAAGGATTGACCATTTTGACTAAAAATGACATTTTGGTCAAAAGTTAACCCATTGGGTCAATGGGGTGGTCATTAGGTCAAAAATTGATTATTTTGACCAAAATTGTCTTTTTGGTCAAAAGTGGACCTTTTAGGTGAATGGGTTGGTCGTTTTGTCAGGGCTTGACCATTTTGACCAAAGTTGACTTTTTGGTAAAAAGTTAACCCATTGAGTCAATGGGTTGGTCATTGGGTCAAGGATTGACAATTTTAACCAAAGTTGACTTTTTGGTCAGGGATTGACTTATTGGTTCAATAATTGGTCATTAGGTCAAATATTGACAATTTTAACTAAAATTGACTTTTTGGTCGAAAGTTGACCTATTGGGTCAATGGGCTATTCATTGGGTTAAAGATTGACCATTTCGACCATTGTTGGCTTTTTAGTGAGAGATTGGCTTTTTTGTCAAAAGTTGACCTATTGGGTCAATGGGTGGTCATAGGGTAAAAGTTTGACCATTTTGACCAAAGTTGACTTTTTGGCCAAAGATTCACTTATTGGGTCAATAATTGGTCATTATGTCAAAAATTGACTTTTTTTTTACCAAAATTGACTTTTTTCTGTTAAAAGTTGACACATTAGGTCAACGAGTCGGTCATTGGGTTAATGATCGATCATTTTGACCAAAGTTCACTTTTTGGGTCAAAAGGTGACCTATTAGGTCAATGGATTGGTCAATGGGTCAAGGATTGACCATTTTGACCAGAGTTGACTTTTTAGCCAGAGATTGACTTATTGGGTCAATGCGGTGGTCATTCGATCAAAATTGACAATTATGACCAAAATTGACTTTTTGGTCAAAAGTTGCCCTTTTGGGTCAAGGATTGTCTATTTTGACCAAGTCGACTTTTTGGATAAAAGTTGAACTATTAGGTCAATGGGTTGTTCATTGGGTTAATGATTGACCATTTTGACCAAAGTTGTCATTTTTGTCAGAGATTGACTTATTAGGTCAATAATTGGTCACTAGGCCAAAAATTGACTATTTTGACTAAAATTGACTTTTTGGTCCAAAGTTCACCTTTTGTGTTAAAGGGTTGGTCACTAAGCAAGGATTGACCATTTTGACCAAAAAAGATTTTTTTGTCAAAAGTTGACCAATTGAGTCAAAGGGTTGGTCATTGGGTCAAGGATAGACCATTTTGACAAAAATTGACTTTTTGGTCAAAAGTTGACCATTGGGTCAATGGGTTGGTCATTAGGTCAAGGATTGACCATTTTGAATAAAATTGACTTTTTTGTTAGAGATTGACTTATTGGATAAATAATTGGTTATTAGGTCAAAAATTGGTTATTTTGACCAAAATTGACTTTTTGTTTAAAACTTGACCTATTGGGTCAATGAGTTAGTCATTGGGTCAAGAATTGACCATTTTGACCAAAGTTAACTTTTTGGTCAAATGTTGACCAATTGGGTCAATGAGTTGGTGATTCGGTCAGAAATTGACTATTTTTACGAAAGTTAACGTTTTGGTCAAAAGTTGACCTATTGGATCAATGGGTGTTCATTAGGTCAAAAATTGACTGTTTTGACAAAAATTGACATTTTGATCAAAAGTTGACCTATTGGGTCAATGGGTTGGTTATTGGGTTAAAGACTGACCATTTTGACCAAAGTTGACTTTTTTGTTAAAACTTGACCTATTGAGTCAATGGGTTGGTCATTGGGTCAAGGATTGACCTTTTTGACCAAAGTTGACTTTTTGGTCAGAGATTGACTTATTGGGTCAATAATTGAGCATTAGGTTAAAAATTGACAATTTTGACCATAATTGAATTTTTGGTCAAAAGTTGACCCATTCGGTCAATGGGGTGGTCATTGTGCCAGAAATTGACCATATTGACCAAAGTTGACTTTTTTTGGCAAAAGTTAACCTATTGGGATAATGGGGTGGTCATTAAGTCAGAAATTGAATATTTTAACCAAAATTGACTTTTTGGTCAAAAGTTGATCTATTGGGCCAATTGGTTGGTCTTTGGGTCAAGGATTGACCATTTTGACCAAAGTTGACTTTTTGTTCAACAGTTGAACTCTTGAGTCCATGTTTGGTCATTGGGTCAGAAAATGACCATTTTGATCAAAGTTGACTCTTTGGTCAAAAGTTTACCTATTGGGTCAATGGGGTGGTCAATAAGTCAAAAATTGACTATTTTGACCAAAATTGGCATTTTGGTCAAAAGTTGACCTATTGGGTAATTGGGTCAAGGATTGACCATTTTGACCAAAGTTGACTTTTTTGCTTAAAAGTTGACCTTATTAGGTCAATGGGTTTGTCATTCGGTCAAGGTTTGACCAATTTGACCAAATTTGACTTTTTGGTCAAAAGTTAACCTATTGGGTCATTAAGTCAAAAGTTGACTATTTTGACTAAAATTGATATTTTGGTCAAAAGTTGACATATTTGGTCAATGGGTTGGTCATTAAGTCAAGGATTGACCATTTTGTCCAAACTTGTCTTTTTGGTCAAAAGTTAACCTATTGGGTTGATGGGTTGGTCATTGGTTCAAGGATTTACCTTTTTGTTTAAAGTTGACTTTTTAGTCAGAGATTGACTTATTGGGTTAATAATTGGTCATTAGGTCAAAAATTGACTATTTTGACCAAAATTGAATTAGGTCATTGGGTCAAAAATTGACCATTTTAATCAAATTTGACTTTTTGATCAAAAGTGAACATTTTGGTCAAAAGTTGAAGTATTTGGTCATTAAGTAAGAAATTGACTATTTTGACAAAAATTGTTATTTTGGTCAAAAGTTGACTTATTGGGTCAATGGGTTAGTTATTAAGTGAAGGATTGACCATTTTGACCAAATTTGTCTTTTTGTCAAAAGTTAACCTATTGGGTCAATGGTTTGGTCATTGGGTTAATGATTGACCACTTTGACAAAAATTAAACTTTTGGTCAGTGATTGATTTATTGGGTCAATAATTTGTCATTAGATCAAAAATTGACTTTTTTGACCAAAATTTACTTTTTAGTTAAATGTTGACCTATTGGTTCAATGGGTTGGTCATTGGGTTAAGGATTGACCATTTTTACCAAAGTTAACTTTTTAGTCAAATGTTGACCTATTGGGTCAATGGGTTGGTCATTGGGTCAGAAATTGACCATTTTGTCCAAAGTTGACTTTTTGTTCATAAGTTGACTTATTGGGTCAATAGGTTGGTCATTGGGTTAAAGATTGATCATTTCGACCAAAATTTACTTTTTGGTCAGAGATTGAATTATTGGGTCAATATTGGTCATTTTGTCAAAAATTGATTATTTTAACCAAAAATGAATTTTTGGCCAGAAGTTAACCCATTTGGTTAATGGGGTGGTCATTATGTCAGAATTTGACCATTTTGACCAAAGCTAACTTTTTATCAAAAGTTGACCTATTAGGTCAATGGGTTGGACATTGGGTAAGAAATTGACCATTTTGCTCAAACTTGCCTTTTTTTTTGTCAAAAGTTGACCTATTGTGTCAAGGGGGTGTTCATTAGGTAAAAAATTGACTTTTTTTGACCAAAATTGACTTTTTAGTCAAAAGTTGACCTATTGGGTCAATGGGTTGGTAATTGAGTCAAGGATTGACCATTTTGACCAAAGTTTACTTTTTTGCTTAAAACTTGATCTATTAGTTTAATGAGTTGGTTATTGGGTTAAGGTTTGACCCTTTTGACCATTGTTGACTTTTTGGTCATTGGGTTAGAAAATAACCATTTTGACCGAAGCTGACTTTTTTGTCAAAAGTTCATCTATTTGGTCATTGGTGTGGTCATTAGTTCAAAAATTGTCTATTTTTACCAAAATTGACTTTTTGTCAAAAGTTGACCTATTTAGTCAATGGGTTGGTTATTAGGTCAAAGATTGACCATTTTGACCAAAGTTATCTTTATGGTCAAAAATTGACCTATTAGGTCAATGGGTTGGTTATTGGCTCAGAACTTGACCATTTTAACTAAAGTTAACTTTTTGGTCAAAAGTTGACCTATTGGGTTAATGGGGAGGTCATTAGGTTAAAAATCGACTATTTTGACCAAAATATACTTTTTATTTAAATGTTGACCAATTGGGTAATGGGTATGTAATTGTGTCAAGGATTGAGCATTTTGATCAAAATTCACCTTTTGGTCAAAAGTTGACCCATTGGGACAATGGGGTGGTCATTAGATCAAAAATTTATTATTTTGACAAAAATTAACTTTTTGGTCAAAAGTTGACCTATTGGGTCAATGAGTTGGATATTTGGTCAAGGATTGACCATTTTGACCAAAGTTGACTTTTTGGTAAAAAGTTGACCTATTGGGTCAATGGGTAGGTCATTGGGTCAATGAGTAACCATTTTGATTAAAGTTAACTTTTTGGTCAAAATTTGACCTATTGGGTCAATTTGTTGGTCATTGGGTCAACGATTGACCATTTTAACTAAAGTTGACATTTTGGTCAAAAGTTGACCTATTGGGTAAATGGGTTGGTCATTGGGTCAAGGATTTCCCATTTTAACGAAAGTTGAATTTTTGATAAAAAATTGACCTATTGAATCAATGGGATGGTCATTGGATCAAAAATTGTCCATTTTGACCAAAATTGACTTTTGATCAATAGTTGACCTATTGGGTCAATGGGATGGTCATTAGGTCAAAAATTGTCTATAATGACCAAAATTTACTTTTTGGTCAAAAGTTGACATATTGTGTCAATGGGTTGGTCATTGTGTCAAGTATTAACTATTTTGACTAAAGTTCACTTATTGGTCAAAAGTTGACCTATTGGGTCAATGGGTTGGTCATTGGTTCAAAGATTGACAAATTTGACCAAAGTTGACTTTTTGGTCAGAGATTGACTTATTGGATCAATAATTGGTTATTGTCAAAATCGACTATTTTGGTCAAAAGTTTACCTAATGGGTCTATGGGTTTGTCCTTGGTTCAAGGATTGACCATTTTGATCAAAGTTAAAGTTTTTGTCAAAAGTTGACCTATCGTGTTAATGGGTTGGTCATTGGGCCAGAAAATGACCTTTTTAACCAAACTTGATGTTTTGGTCAAAAATTGTCTTATTGGGTTGTTGAGTGCTCATTAGGTCAAAAATTGATAATTTTGATCAAAATTAAATTTTTGGTCAAAAGTTGACCTATTTGGTCAATGGGTTAGTCATTGGGTCAAGGATTGACCATTCTTACCAAAGTTGACTTTTTGGTCAAGAGTTGGCATATTGGGTCAATGAGTTATTCATTGGGTCAAAGATTGACCATTTTGACCAAATTTGGCTTTTTGGTTGGAGATTGACTTATTGGGTCAATAATTAGTCATTCGGTCAAAAATTGATTATTTTGACCGAAATTGAATTTTTGTTCAAAAGTTAACCCATTGGGTCAATTGGGTGGTCATTATATCAGAAATTGACCTTTTTGACCAAAGTTTACTTTTTGTCCAAAGTTGACCTATTGGGTCAATGGGTTGTTCATTGGATCATAAATTTACCATTTTGGCCGAACTTGACTTTTTGTCTAATGTTGACCTATTGGGTGAATGGGGTGGTTATTAGAGAAAAAATTGACTATTTTGAACAAAATCGACTTTTTGGTCAAAAGTTGACCTATTAGGTCAATGGGATGGTCATTAGGTCAAGGATTGACCATTTTGACCAAATTTGACATTTTGGTCAAAAGTTGACCTAGTGGGTCAATATGTGGTTATTGGGTCAAGAATTGACCATTTTGACCAAAGTTTACTTTTTGGTCATTGGGTTAGAAATTAACCATTTTGACCAAATTTGACTTTTTTGACATTTTGGTCAAAAGTTGTCTAATCGGGTCAATGGGGTTCATTAGTCGAAAATGATCATTTTGACCAAAATTGTCTTTTTGGTTAAAATTTGACATATTTTGTCAATGGTTGCTCATTGGGTCAATGATTGACCATGTTGACCAAAGTTGACTTTTTAGTCAGAGATTGGCTTATTGGGTCAATAATTGGTCATTCGGTCAAAAATTGACTATTTTAACCAAAATTGACTTTTTAATCAAAAGTTGACCTATTGGGTCAATGGGTTGGTCGTTGGGTCAAGGATTGACCATTTTGACCCATGTTGACTTCTTGGTCAGAGATAAACTTATTGGGTGAATAATTTGTCATTAGGTCAAAAATTGACTATTTTGACTGAAATTGAATTTTTTGTCAAAAGTTGACCGATTAAGTCTATGAGGTGGTCATTGTGTTAGAAATTGACCATTTTGACCAAATTTATCTTTTTGGTCAAAAGCTAACCTATGGATCAATGAGGTGATCATTATATCAAAAATTGACAATTTTGACCAAAATTGACTTTTTGATGAAAAGTTGTCCTTTTGGGTCAATGGGTTGGTCATTGGGTCAAGGATTGACCATTTTGACCAAAGTTGGCTTTTTTTTCAAAAGCTGACCTATTGGATCAATGGGTTGGTCACTGGGTTAAGGATTGACCTTTTTGACCAAAGTTGACTTTTTGGTCAAAAGTTTACCTATTGGGTCAATATTGGTCATTAGGTCAAAAATTGACTATTTTGACCAAAATTGACTCTTTTGTCAAAAGTCGATCTATTGGGTCATTAGGTTGTTCATTGGGTTAAGGATTTATCATTTTGACTAAAGTTGACTTTTGGTCAAAAGTCGACAAATTGGGTCAATGGTTTTGTCATTGGGTCAAGGATTGACCATTATGACCAAATTTGACTTTTTTGTCAGAGATTGACTTATTGGGTCAATAATTGGTCATTAGGTAAAAAATTGACTATTTTAACCAAAATTCACTTTTTGTTCAAAAGTTGACCTTTTGGGTCAATGAGTTGGTCTTTGGGTCAACAATTGACCTTTTTGACCAAGGTTGACTTTTTGGTCAAAAGTTAACCTATTGGGTCAATATATGATCATTTGGTTAAAAATTGACTTTTTTGACCAAAATTGACTTTTTGGTCAAAAGTTGAGATATTGGGTCAATGGGTTGGTCATTGGGTCAAGGATTGACCATTTTGAGCAAAAATGATTTTTTGGTCAAAAGTTGGCCAATTGGTTCAGTGGGTTGGTCATTAGGTCAAGGATTCGCCATTTTGACAAAAGTCGACTTTTTGATCAGCGATTTACTTATTGGGTCAATAATTGGTCATTAGGTCAAAAATTGACTATTTTATCTAAAATTGACTTTTGGGTCAAAAGTTGACCTATTGGGTCAATGGGTTGGTCATTGGGTTAAGAAATGACCATTTTGACCAAAGTTGACTTTTTGGTCAAAAGTTGACCTATTGGGTCAATGGGTTGTTCATTGTGTTAGAAATTGACCATTTTGACCAAAGTTAACTTTTTGGTCAAAAGTTGATTTATTGGGTCAATTGGGTGGTCATTAGGTCGAAACATGACTATTCTGACAAAATTTGCTTTTTTAATCAAAAGTTGACTCATTTGGTTAACGAGGTGGTCATTGGGTCAGAAATTGATTATTTTGACCAAAATTGAATTTTTGGTCAAAATTTGACCAATTAGGTAAATTGGGTGGTCATTGAGTCAGAAATTGACCATTTTGAACAAAGTTGACTTTTTGGTCAAAAGTTGACATATTAGGTCAATGAGTTGGTCGTTGGGTCAAGAATTGACAATATTTACCAAAGTTGATTTTTTTGTTAAAAGTTGACCAATTGGGTCAATGGGTTGGTCATTGGGTCAATGATTGACTATTTTTACCAAAGTTGAATTTTTGGTGGAAGATTAACTTATTAGGTCAATAATAGGTCAGTAGGTCAAAAATAAACTATTTTGACCAAAATTGACTTTTTGGTCAAAAGTTAACCTATTGGGTTAATGTGTTGTTCATTGGTTGACAAATTTGACCAAAGTTAACTTCTTGATTAAAAGTTGACATATTGGATCTATTGGTTTGTCAGTGGGTCAGAAATTGACCTTTTTTACCAAAGCTGACTTTTTGGTCAAAGGTCGACCTATTGGGTCAATGGGTTGGTCATTGCGTCAAAGATTAACCATTTTGACAAAAGTTGGCTTTTTGGTAAGAGATTGTCATATGATCCACCCGCAATTTATATTTATAATTATGATACAAAAATTTGCAACGGTGACAAAAAATTTTCTCCGCCGGATATATATGATTATGATTTTGATATGAAAATTATGATTTATAATGTGGATACTACGCAAGTATACGAATCATCTATCAAGTAAAATAAGATTTTCTGATTAAGCCCCGAGATATCGAACCCACAGGGAAGTGAAAAATCTTTGAAGAAATAAGAAAATTATCTTTTTACTTTTTTAATTGGCTTTTGAAAGTATGTTTTGATTTTGAAAAGTTTGATAATTGATTTCACTCTTTAAATTTTCTTGTAAAAGTCAAACAAGAAATTAAAATGATAATAACTATAAACACGGTATGAAAAACACTATTAACTAGAATATCTTTTTCTTTTCTTTATAAAATAGTAATAATTATGAAAGTATTGTTGTGGAAGTATTAATATTTGTTGTGATAAATAGAAGCAAATGTATTCTCTACTCTTACTTGGTTCTATAAAGAACATAGGTTAATTTAAAATTTTATCATTTTGAACATGGTTAGGCAGGGAAGATACCAGATCTCACTCTAGAGTTCCCTCATTTCCCTCCATCTGGGGGCTAACTTCTCATAACAAAATTCAAAACTTCAAGCCAAATTAGGTTCTTTTAGCCTGTCACACTAAAAATCCTCTAATTTTACTCCCCTTTAAAACATCTTCTAATATATTGCATTCAATTATATGAGCAACGATTTTCACCCATATAATTGCAAGTGATTCTTACTAACTTTTATGAGACAATACCGCATTGGATCTTACATAATCTCACCACAAATTTTACATCTTAACAGGCCAAATTAAGAAGTAAATAAAGTTTATAGAATTAATCTTCACAACTTCTTCCAACTTTAAACACATATACATTCCACAATAATTCTTCATGAATTACTTACTTCTTCATTTAATAAAGAAAAAGATAAAGTAAACTACTCAGAATGCATTGAAAAATACAAAAACACATTGGTTTGAAAATAAAAACCATAAGAAAAACAACAAACACAATAAGTATTAATTAAAAACTAAATGTAAGAACAAAAGTAAACACTTATCTGAAAATCCTCTCCACAAGACTCAGGAAGTTCCTCTGAAACTTTGACTCTTCACTAAACTACTCCTCAAAGCAGGTCACCCAACTCCGATGACTCAGAAACAGACTTCAGACATCAATAAAAACTAAACTAAAGGAAAGAAAAGAAGTGGGAAGAAGAAGGCTTCAATCCTACCCTTTTCCCTTTTCTACTCTCTACTCCTACTCCTAATGAAAACTCTTATAAAATACAATAAAAACTCTGTAAAACCTCTCTTCAAAATGCAATGGAAGAGCCCCTAATTTTTCCTATGACTCTCTTTAAAAATTAAACCAAAAGGTGCCTTGGTGTCTCTTCAAAATGTGTCCAGATTCAATGTATCCACCAAAGAAAGCACCCCAGCATTCAATCTTGCCGCCCAAAGGAAGTTATGGAAGTTACCACCAAGACTTGCATCCCATCCCCTTTAAAAATGGCACCAAATTCAAGTTAATCTTGATTTTTAACTGTGGCGGTTAAGCGCCGGCCCAACGGCGCTTAGCCGCCAGTGCCCAAATTTTCATTTTTCATTTTTTTTTGCTCCAAATTTGATCTAATTTTTGCTCCTTTCGTCATAATCACTCATTTTCATCATTCCTATAGGAAAAACACAAAATACCTTCCATTAAAGTGTAATATCATCAAAAATAGGTATAAAAATGTGCATAAAAATATTATATATTTTAGGTGTATCTACATATTGGGTCAATAATTGGTCATTAGGTCAAAAATTGACTATTTTGACCAAAATTGACTTTTTGGTCAAAAGATGACCTATTGGGTCAATAGGTTGGTCATTGTGTCAAGGATTGATCATTTTGACTAAAGTTGACTTTTTTTATCAAAATTTGACTATTGGGTTAATGGGTTGGTCATTGGGTCACAAATTGACCATTTTAACCAAAGTTGCCTTTTTGGTTGAAAGTTGACCTATAGGGTCAATGGGTGCTCATTCGGTTAAAAATTGATTATTTTGACCAAAATTCACATTTTGGTCAAAAGTTGGCCTATTTTGTCAATGGGTTGCTCATTGGGTCAATAATTGGTAAAGTTAAACTATTGGGACAATGGCTTGGTCATTCGGTCAAAGATTAACCATTTTGACCAAAGTTGACTCTTTGATAAGAGATTGACTTATTGGGTCAATAATTGGTCATTATGTCAAAAATTAACTATTTTAGTCAAAAGTTGACCTATTGGGTCTATGGGTTTGTCATTGGGTCAAGGATTGACCATTTTGACCAAAATTGACTTTTTTGGACAAAAGTTGTTCTATCGTGTTAATGGGTTTGTCATTGGGTCAGAAATTGGCCATTTTAACCAAACTTGATGTTTTGGTTAAAAGTTTACCTATTGGGTTAATGGGGTGGTCATTAGGTCGAAAATTGACAATTTCAATCAAAATTAACTTTTTGGTCAAAGTTGACCTATTTGGTTAATGGGTTGGTCATTGGGCCAAGGATCAACCATTTTGACCTAAGTTGACTTTTTGGTCAAAAGTTGATATATTGGGTCAATGAGTTATTCAATTGGTCAAGGATTGACCATTTCGATAAAAGTTGGCTTTTTTTGTCAGAGATTGACTTATTGGGTCAATAATTGGTCATTCGGTAAAGAATTGATTATTTTGACCAAAGCTTTATTTTTGTTCAAAAGTTGAACCATTTGGTCAATGGGTGGTCATAATGTCAGAAATAGACCATTTTGACAAATGTTGACTTTTTGTTGAAAGTTGTTCTATTGGGTCAATGGGTTTGTCATTGGATCAGAAATTCACCATTTTGACCAAACTTTACTTTGTTTGTCAAATGTTGACCTATCGGGTCAATGGAGTGGTTAACAAAGAAAAAAATAACTATTTTAACCAAAATTAACTTTTTGGTCAAAAGTTAACCTATTGGGTCAGTGGGTTGGTCGTTAGGTAAAGCATTGACCATTTTGACCAAATTTGACTTTTTGGTCAAAAGTTGACCTATTGGGTCAATGAGTTTTTTATTGGGTCAAGAATTGACCATTTTGACCAAAGTTGACTTTTTGGTCATTGGGTGAGAAATTAGCTATTTTAACCAAAGTTAACTTTTTTGGTCAAAAGTTGACTTATTGGGTCAATGGGGTGTTCATTAGGTCAAAAATTGACTATTTTGACCAAAATTATCTTTTTGGTCAAAAGTTCACATGTTTGGTCAATGGGTTGGTCATTGAGTCAATGATTGATCATTTTGACCAAGGTTAACTTTTTGGTTAGAGATTGACTTATTAGGTCAATAATTGCTCATTAGGTTAAAAATTGACTTTTTGACCAAAATTGACTTTTTGTTCAAATGTTAACCTATTGGGTCAATGAGTTGATCTTTGGGTCAAGAATTAACCATTTTGACCAAAGTTGACATTTTAGTCAAAGATTGACTTATTGGGTCAATAATTTGTCATTAGGTCAAAAATTGACTATTTTGACCAAAATTAAATTTTTGGTCAAAAGTTGACCCATTGAGTCAATGGGGTGGTCATTGTGTCAGAAATTGACTATTTTGACCAAATTTAACTTTTTGGTCAAAATTTGACTTATTGGGTAGTTAAGGGGTCATTAGGTAAAAAATTGATAAATTTGACAAAAATTGGCTTTTTGGTCATAAGTTGTCCTTTTGGGTCAATTGGTTGTTCATTGGGTCAAGGATTGACCATTTTGATTAAAGTTGACTTTTAGGTCAAAAGTTGACCTTTTGGGTCAATGGGTTAGTCATTGGGTTAAAGATTGATCTTTTTTACCAGAGTTGACTTTTTGGTCAAAAGTTGACCTATTGGGTCAGAATTGGTCATTGGGTAAAAAATTGACTATTTTAACTGAAGTTGACTCTTTGGTCATAAATCGATCTATTAGGTCAGTGGGTTGGACATTGGGTTAAGGATTTACCATTTTGACCTAAGTTAACTTTTTAGTCAAAAGTTGACCTATTAGGTCGATGGTTTTGTCATTGGGTCATGGATCGGATCTATTATGACTAAATTTGACTTTTTGGTTAGAGATTGACTTATTGGGTCAATAATTGGTCATTAGGTCAAAAATTGACTATTTTGATCAAAATTGACTTTTTGTTCAAAAGTTGACCTATTGGGTCAATGAGTTGGTCTTTGGGTCAAAAATTGACCATTTTGACCAAAGTTGACTTTTTGGTTAAAAGTTAACCTATTTGGTCAATAATTAGTCATTAGGTCAAAAATTGAGTATTTTGACCAAAATTGATTTTTTGGTCAAAATTTGACATATTGGGTCAATGGGTTTGTCATTTGGTTAAGGATTGACCATTTTGACCAATGTTGATTTTTTGGTGAAAAGTTGTCCAATTGAGTCAATGGGTTGATCATTGGGTTAATGGATTGGTCACTGGGTCAAGGATTGACCATTTTGACCAAAGTTAACTTTTTGATCAGAGATTGACTTATTGGGTCAATAATTTATCATTAGGTCAAAAATTGACAATTTTGACGAAAATTAAATTTTTTGTCAAAAGTTGACCTATTGGGTCTATGGGTTGGTCATTGGGTTAAGAATTAACCATTTTGACCAAAGTTGGCTTTTTGGTCAAAAGTTGACATATTGGGTCTGAAATTGACAATTTTGACCAAAGGTAACTTTTTGGTCAAAAGTTGACCTATTGGTTCAATTAGGTGGTTATTAGGTCAAAAATTGACTATTTTGACCAAAATTGCTTTTTTAGTTAAAAGTTTACCCATTTGGTTAACGAGATGGTCACTGTGTCAGAAATTGATTATTTTAACCAAAATTGAATTTTTAGCCAAAAGTTAACCCATTGGGTCAATTAGGTGGTCATTGTTTTATAAATTGACCTTTTTGATCAAAGTTGACTTTTTGGTCAAAAGTTGACATATTGGGTCAATGGGTCGGTCATTGGGTCAAAGATTGACCATTTTGACCAAAGTTGATTTTTTGGTCAAAAGTTGAGCAATTAGGTCAATGGGTTGGTCATTGGGTCAAGGATTGAACATTTTAACCAAAGTTAACTTTTTGGTAGGAGATTGACTTATTGGGTCAATAATTGGTCAGTAGATTAAAAATTAACTATTTTGACCAAAATTAACTTTTCGGTCAAAAGTTGACCTATTGGATCAATTAGTTGGTCATTGGGTTAAGAATTGACCAATTTGACCAAAGTTGACTTTTTGGTCAAAAGTTGACATATTGGATCAACTGGTTGATCAGTGGGTCAGAAATTGATCTTTTTTACCAATGCTGACTTTTTGGTCAAAAGTCGACCTATTGGGTCATTAGGTTGGTCATTGCATCAAAGATTAACTATGACTAAAGTTGACTTCTTGGTAAGAGATTGACTTATTGGGACAATAATTGGTCATTAGGTCAAAAATTAAGTATTTTGACCAAAATTGACTATTTGGTCAAATGTTGACCTTTTAGGTCAATGGATTGGTCATTGGGTCAAGGATTGATCATTTTGACCAAAGTTGACTATTTGGTCAAAATTTGACCATTGGGTCAATGGGTTGGTCATTGGGTCAGAAAATGACCATTTTAACATAAGTTGACTTTTTGGTCAAAAGTTGACTCTATCGGGTCAATTGGGTTGGTCATCGGTCGAGGATCGACCATTTTGACCAAAGTCGACTTTTGGTCAAAAGTCAATTCTATTTGGTAAATGGGTTGGTCATTTGGTTAAGGATTGACCATTTTGACCAAAATTAATTTTTTGGTCAAATGTCGAACTATTGGGTCAATGGGTTGGGCATTGGGTCAAAGATTAACCATTTAGACCAAAGTTGACTTTTTGGTAAGAGATTGACTTATTAGGTCAATAATTGGTCATTAGGTCCAAAATTGACTATTTTTACCAAAATTGACTTTTTGGTCAAATGTTGACCTATTGGGTTAATGTGTTGGTCATTGGGTCAAGGATTGATCACTTTCACCAAAGTTGACTTTTTTGTCAAAAGTTAACCATTGGTTCAATGGGTTGTTCATTGGGTCAGAAATTGACCATTTTAACCAAAGTTGACTTTTTGGTCAAAAGTTGACCTATTGGGTCAATGGCTGATCATTAGGTTATATACTGACCATTTTGACCAAAGTTGACATTTTGGTCAAAAGTTGACCAATTGGGTCATGGGTTGCTCATGGGGTCAACGATTGACCATTTTAACCAAAGTTAAGTTTTTGGTCAAAAGTAGAACTATTGGGTCATTTGGTTGGTCATTCAGTCAAAGATTAACCATTTTGACCAAAGTTTACTTTTTGGACAAAAGTTGACTTATCGTGCTAATGGGTTGGTCATTGGGTCAGAAGATGACCATTTTATTCAAACATGATGTTTTGGTCAAAAGTTGTCCTATTGGGTTAATGGCGTGGTCATTAGGTTAAAAATTGACAATTTTAATCAAAAATAATTTTTTTGGTCAAAACTTGACCTATTTGGTCAATGGGTTGGTCATTGGGTCAAGGATTCATTGTGACCAAAGTTGACTTTTTGGTCAAAATTTGACCTTTTAGGTCAATCAGTTATTCATTGGGTCAAAGATTGACCATTTCGACCACAGTTGGCTTTTTGGTTCGAGATTGACTTAGTAGGGTAATAATTGGTCATTTGGTCAAAAATTGATTATTTTGACCGAAATTGAATTTTTGCTCAAAAGTAGACCCATTGGGTCAATTGGGTGGTCATTATGTCAGAAATTGTCCACTTTAACAAAAGTTGACATTTTAGCAAAAGTTGACATATTGGGTCAATGGGTTGGTCATTGGATCAGAAATTCACCATTTGACCAAACTTGACTTTTTTGTCAAAAGTTGAACTACTGGATCAAATGGGTGGTCATTAGAGAAAAAATTGACTATTTTGACCAAAATTGACTTTTTGGTCAAAAGTTGACCTATTGGGTTATTGGGTTGGTCATTAGGTCAAGGCTTGACCATTTTCACCAAATTTGACTTTTTGGTCAAAAGTTGACCTACTGGGTTAATGTGTTTGTTATTGGGTCAAGAATTGACCATTTTTTACCAAAGTTGACTTTTTAGTCATTGGGTGAGAAATTAACCATTTTCACCAAAGTTGATTTTTTGGTCAAAAGTTAACTTATTGGGTCAATGAGGTGTTCATTTGGTAAAAAATTAACTATTTTGACCAAAATTGTCTTTTTGGTCAAAAGTTGACCTATTTGGTCAATGGGTGGGTCGTTGGGTCAATGATTGACCATTTTGACCAAAGTTCACTTATTTGTCAGAGATAGACTTATTGGGTCAAGAATTGGTCTTTTTGGTCAAAAATTGACCTTTTGGCCAAAAGTTGACCTATTGGGTCAATAGGTTGGTCATTGGGTCAAGGATTCAGCGTTTTGACCAAAGTTGACTTTTTGGCCATAGATTGACTTATTAGGTCAATAATTTATCATCAGGTCAAAAATTGACTATTTTGATCAAAATTAAATTTTTGTCAAAAGTTGTCTAATTGAGTTATTGGGGTTGTCATTAGGTCAAAAATTGGCTTTTTGGTCAAAAGTTGTCCTTTTAGGCCAATGAGTTGGTCATTGGGATTGGGTCAAGGATTGACCATTTTAACCAAAGTAGACTTTTTGGCCACAAGTTGACCTATTGGGTCAATGGGTTGGTCATTGGGTCAAGGATTGACGTTTTTAACCAAAGTTGACATTTTGGTCAAAAGTCGACCTATTTTTGTCAATATTGGTTATTCTCTCAAAAAGTTGACTATTTTAACCAAAATGAATTTTTGGTCAAAAGTCGATATATTGGGTCAGTGTGTTGGTCTTTGGGTTAAGGATTTACCATTTTGACCAAAGTTGACTTTTTGGTCAAATGTTGACTTAATGGGTCAATGGGTTCGTCATTGGGTCAAGGATTGACCATTATGACCAAATTTGACTTTTTGGTCAGAGATTGACTTATTGGGTCAATAATTGGTCTTTAGGTCAAAAATTTACTATTTTGACCAAAATTGACTTTTTGTTTAAAAGTTGACATATTGCGTAAATGAGTTGTTCATTGCGTCAAGAACTGACCATTTTGAGTATATTTGATTTTTTGTTCAAAAGTTGACCTATTGGCTCAAAAGATGGTCTTTTGGTCAAAAATTGACTATTTTGACGAAAACTGACTTTTTTTGTCAAAAGTTGACATATTGGGTCAATGGGTTGATCATTGGGTCCAGGATTGACCATTTTGACCAAAGTTGATTTTTTGGTCAAAAGTTAACCAATTGGGTCAATGCGTTGGTCATTGGTTCAAGGATTGACTATTTTGACTAAAGTTGACTTTTTCATCAGAGATTGACTTATTGGGTCAAAATTTGGTCCTTAGGTCAAAAATTAACTATTTTGACCAAAATGACCTTTTTCGTCAAAAGTTGACCTATTGGGTCAATGGGTTGGTCATTGGGTCAAGAATTGACCATTTTGACCAAAGTTGAATTTTTGGTCACAAGTTGACCTATTGGGTCAATGGTTGGTCGTTGGGTCAAGGATTGACGTTTTTGACCAAAATTGACATTTTGGTCAAAAGTCGACCTATTGGGTCAATTGGGTGGTCATTAGGTCATAAATTAACTATTTTGACCAAAATTACTTTTTTTAGTCAAAAGTTGACCCTTTGGGTTAACGAGTTGGTCATTGGGTCAGAAATTGATTATTTTGACCAAAATTAAATTTTTGGTCAAAAGTTGACTCATTGGGTCAATTGGGTGGTCATTATGTTGGAAATTGACCATTTGACCAAAGTTAACTTTTTGGTCAAAAGTTTAGATATTGGGTCAATGGGTTGGTCATTGGGTCAAGGATTGATCATTTTGGTCAAAGTTGATTTTTTTGTCAAAAGTTGACCAATTGGGTCAATGGGTTGGTCAATGAGTCAAGGATAGACCATTTATCTAGAGTTGAGTTTTTGGTCAAAAGTTGAACTATTTGGTCAATGGGTTGGTCATTGGGTCAAAGATTAACCATTTTGACCAAAGTTGACCTTTTGGTAAGAGATTGACTTTTTAAGTCAATAATTGGTCATTAGTTCAAAAATTGACTATTTTGACCAAAATTGAATTTTTGGTCAGAAGTTGATCTATCAGATCAACAGGTCGGTCATTAAGTAAAAAATTGATCATTTTGACCAAAGTTGACTTTTTGATAAAAAGTTGACCTAATGGGTCAATGGGTTGGTCATTGGGTCAGAAATTAACCGTTGACCTATTAGGTCAATGAGGTGGTCATTAGGTCAAAAATTGACTATTTTGACTAAAATTGACTTTTTGGTCAAAAGTTGACCTATTAGGTCAATGGGTTGGTAATTGGGTCAAGGATTGAAGATTGTGACCAAAGTTGACTTTATGGTAAAAAATTGACCTATTGGGTAAATGGGTTAAGCATTGGGTCAAGGATTGACAATTTTGACTAAAGTTGACTTTTGGCCAGAGATTGACTTATTCGGTCAATAATTGGTCATTAGGTAAAAAATTGACTATTTTGACCAAAATTCACTTTTTGGTCAGAGTTGACCTATTGGGTCATTGGGTCAAGGATTGACCATTTTGACTAAAATTGACTTTTTGGTCAAAAGTTGACATATTGAGTCAATGTGTTGGTTATTGTGTAAGAAATTGACCATTTTAACCAAAATTGACTTTTTAGTTAAAAGTTGACCTATTAGGTCAATGGGGTGGTTGTTAGGTTAAAAATTGACTATTTTGACCAAAGTTTACTTTTTGTCAAAAGTTGACCAATTGGATCGATGTGTGTCATTGTGTCAAGGATTGACCATTTTGACCAAAAATGACATTTTGGTCAAAAGTTAACCCATTGGGTCAATGGGGTGGTTATTAGGTCAAAAATTGCTTATTTTGACTAAAATTGTCTTTTTGGTCAAAAGTGCACCTACTAGATTAATGGGTTGGTCGCTTTGTCAGGGATTGACCATTTTGACCAAAGTTGACTTTTTGGTAAAAGGTTAACCCATTGAGTCAATGGGTTGGTCATTGGGTCAAGGATTGACAATTTTGACCAAAGTTGACTTTTTGGTCAGAGATTGAGTTAATGGTTCAATAATTTGTCTCTTGGTCAAAAATTGACTATTTTAACTAAAATTGACTTTTTGGTCAAAAGTTGACCTATTGGATCAATGGGTTGGTCATTGGATCAAGGATTGATCATTTTGACCAAAGTTCACTTTTTGTTAAAAGTTGACCTATAAGGTCAATGGGGTGGTCATTGGGTAAAAGTTTGACCATTTTGATCGAAGTTGACTTTTTGGTCAAAGATTCACTTATTGAGTCAATAATAGGTCATTATATTAAAAATGGACTTTTTTTGACCAAAATTTACTTTTTTTGTCAAAGTTAACACATTAAGTCAATGGGTTGGTCATTGGGTCAATGATTGATCATTTTGACCAAAGTTGACTTTTTGGTCAAAAGTTGACATATTAGGTCAATGGATTGGTCAATGGATCAAGGATTCAACAATTTGACCAAAGTTGACTTTTTACCAAGAGATTGACTTATTGGGTCAATGCGATGGTCATTCAGTCAAAAATTGACAATTATGACCAAAATTGACTTTTTGGTCAAAAGTTGCCCTATTGGGTCATTGGGTCAAAGATTGTCCATTTTGACAAAGTTGACTTTTTGGATAAAAGTTGAACTATTAGGTCAATGGGTTGGTCATTGGGTCAAGGATTGACCATTTTGACCAAAGTTGTCATTTTTGTCAGAGATTGACTTATTAGGTCAATAATTGGTCACTAGGTCAAAAATAGACTATTTTGACTAAAATTGACTTTTTGGTCCAAAGTTCCCCTTTTGGGTTAATGGGTTGGTCATTGGGCAAGGATTGACCATTTTGACCAAAGTAGATTTTTTGGTCAAAAGTTGACCAATTGAGTCAATGGGTTGGTCATTTGGTCAAGGATAGACCATTTTGACCAAAATTGACTTTTTGGTTAAAAGTTGACCATTGGGTCAATGGGTTGGTCATTTGGTCAAGGAGTGAGCATTTTGACAAAAATTGACTTTTTGGTCAGAGATTGACTTATTGGGTCAATAATTGGTTATTAGGTCAAAAATTGCCTATTTTGACCAAAATTCACTTTTTGTTCAAAACTTGACCTATTGGGTCAAAGAGTTGGTCATTGGGTCAAGAATTGACCATTTTGACCAGAGTTAACTTTTTGGTCAAATGTTGACCAATTGGGTCAATGAGTTGGTCATTCGGTCACAAATTGACCATTTTGACCAAAGTTAACTTTTTGGTCAAAAATTGACCTAATGGGTCAATGGGTGTTCATTAGGTTTAAAATTGACTGTTTGATAAAAATTGACATTTTGATCAAAAGTTGACCTATTGGGTCAATGGGTTGGTCATTGGGTCAAGGACTGACCATTTTGACCAAAGTTGACTTTTTTGTCAAAAGTTGACCTATTGAGTTAATGGGTTGGTCGTTGGGTTAAGGATTGATTTTTTTGACCAAAGTTGAATTTTTGGTCAGAGATTGACTTATTGGGTCAATAATTGAGCATTAGGTTAAAAGTTGACAATTTTGACCATAATTGAATTTTTGGTCAAAACATGACCCATTAGGTCAATGGGGTTGTCATTGGGTCAGAAATTGACCATATTGACCAAAGTTGACTTTTTTGGCAAAAGTTAACCTATTGGGTTAATGGGGTGGTCATTAGGTCAGAAATTGACTTTTTTAACCAAAATTGACTTTTTGGTTAAAAGTTGACATATTGGGCCAATGGGTTGGTCCTTGGGTCAAGGATTGACCATTTTGACCAAATTTAACTTTTTGTTCAACAAATGAACTCTTGGATCCATAGTTTGGTCATTAGGTCGAAAATGACCATTTTGATCAAAGCTGACTCTTTGTTCAAAAGTTTACCTATTGGGTTAATGGGGTGGTCAATAAGTCAAAAATTGACTATTTTGACCAAAATTGACTTTTTGGAGAAAAGTTGACCTATTGGGTAATTGGGTCAAGGATTGACCATTTTGACCAAAGTTGACTTTTTTACTTATGAGTTGACCTTATTAGGTCAACAGCTTTGTCACTGGGTCAAGGATTGACCATTTTGACCAAAGTTGACTTTTTGGTCAAAAGTTGACCTATTACATCATTAAGTCAAAATTTGACTATCTTGACTAAAATTGATATTTTGGTTAAAAGTTGACATATTGGGTCAATGGGTTGGTCATTGGGTCAGGGATTGACCATTTTGACCAAACTTGACTTCTTGGTCAAAAGTTAACCTATTGGGTTGATGGGTTGGTCATTGGGTCAAGAATTGACCTTTTTGTCCAAAGTTGACATTTTAGTCAGAGATTGACTTATTAGGGCAATAATTGGTCATTAGGTCAAAAATTGAATTTTTGGTCAAAAGTTGACCAATTGGGTCAACGGGGTGGTCATTGGGTCAGAAATTGACCATTTGATCAAAGTTGACTTTTTGGTCAAAAGTGGACTTTTTGTTCAAAAGTTGACGTATTGGGTCATTAGGTAAGAAATTAACTATTTTAAGCAAAATTGATATTTTGGTCAAAAGTTGACATATTGGGTCAATGGGTTGGACATTAAGTGAAGGATTGACCATTTTGACCAAATTTGACTTTTTGTCAAAAGTTAATCTATTGGGTCAATGGTTTGGCCATTGGGTTAATGGTTGACCACTTTGACAAAAGTTAAAATTTTAGTCGTATGATTGATTTATTAGGTCAATAATTTGTCATTAGATCAAAAATTGCCTTTTTTGACCAAAATTTACTTTTTAGTTAAATGTTGACCTATTGGGTTAATGGGTTGGTCATTGGGTTAAGGATTGACCACTTTTACCAAAGTTGACTTTTTGTTCAAAAGTTGACCTATTCGGTCAATGGGTTGGTTATTGGGTTAAAGATTGGTCATTTCGACAAAAATTTACTTTTTGGTCAGAGATTAACTTATTGGGTCAATAGTGGTCATTCTCTCAAAAATTGATTATTTTGACCAAAATTGAATTTTTGGCCAAAAGTTAACCCATTTGGTTAATTGGGTGGTCATTATGTCAGAAATTGACCATTTTGACCAAAGCTAACTTTTTATCAAAAGTTGACCTATTGGGTCAATGGGTTGGACATTGGGTAAAAAATTGATTATTTTGACCAAACTTGACTTTTTTTGTCAAAAGTTGACCTATTGGGTCAAAGTGGTGGTCATTAGGTAAAAAAATTAACTATTTTGACCAAAATTGACTTTTTGGTCAAAAGTTGGCCTATTAGGTCAATGGGTTGGTAATTGGGTCAAGGATTAACCATTTTGACCAAAGTTGACTTTTTGCTTAAAAGTTGATCTATTGGTTTAATGAGTTGGTTATTGGGTCAAAGATTGACCCTTTTAACCATTGTTGACTTTTTGGTCATTGGGTTATAAAATAACCATGTTGACCGAAGCTGACTTTTTTGTCGAAAGTTCATCTATTTGGTCATTGGTGTGGTCATTTGGTCAAAAATTGACTATTTTTACCAAAATTGACTTTTTGTCAAAAGTTGACCTATTTAGTCAATGGGTTGATTATTAGGTCAAAGATTGACCATTTTGACTAAAGTTGTCTTTTTGGTCAAAAATTGACCTATTTGGTCGATAGGTTGGTTCTTCGGTCAGAACTTGACCATTTTAACTAAAGTTGACTTTTTGGTCAAAAGTTGACTTATTCGTCAATGGGGAGGTCGTTCGGTTAAAAATCGACTATTTTGACCAAAATTTACTTTTATTTAAAAGTTGACCAATTGGGTCAATAGGTATGTAATTGTGTCAAGGATTGAGCATTTTGATCAAAATTCACCTTTTAGTCAAAAGTTGACCCATTAGGACAATGGGGTGGTCATTAGATCAAAAATTAATTATTTTGACCAAAATTGACTTTTTGGTCAAAAGTACACCTATTGGGTCAAGGGGTTGGTTATTTGGTTAAGAATTGACCATTTTAACCAAAGTTGACTTTTTGGTAAAAAGTTAACCTATTGGGTCAATGGGTAGGTTATTGGGTCAATGATTAACCATTTTGATTAAAGTTGACCTTTTGGTCAAAAGTTGACCTATTGGGTCAATTATTGGTCATTGGGTCAAGGATTGACCATTTTAACTAAAGTTGACTTTTTGGTCAAAAGTTGACCTATTAGGTAAATGGGTTGGTCATTGGGTCAAGGATTTCCCATTTTGACGAAAGTTGAATTTTTGATCAAAAATTGACTTATTGGATCAATGGTTTGGTCATTGGGTCAGAAATTGTCCATTTTGACCAAAGTTGACTTTTGGTCAAAAGTTGACATATTGGGTCAATGGGGTTGTCATTTGGTCAAAAATTGACTATAATGAGCAAAATTTACTTTTTCGTCAAAAGTTGACATATTCTGTCAATGGGTTGCTCATTGTGTAAAGGATTAACTATTTTGACTAAAGTCACTTTTTGGTCAAAAGTTGACCTATTAGGTCAATGGGTTGTTCATTGGTTCAAGGATTGACAAATTTGACCAAAGTTGACTTTTTGGTCAGAGATTGACTTATTAGGTCAATAATTGGTTATTGTTAAAATTGACTATTTTGGTCTAAAGTTGACCAATTGGGTTTATGGGTTTGTCGTGGGGTTAAGGTTTGGCCATTTTGATCAAAGTTAACTTTTTTGTCAAAAGTTAACCTATCGTATTAATGGGTTCGTCATTGAGTCATAAATTGACCATTTTAACGAAACATGATGTTTTGGTCAAAAATTATCTTATTGGGTTGATTGAGTGGTCATTAGGTCAAAAATTGATAATTTTGATCAAAATTAACTTTTTGGTCAAAAGTTAACTAATTTGGTCAATGGGTTGGTCATTGCGTCAAGGATTGACCATTCTTACCAAAGTTGACATTTCGGTCAAGAGTTGGCATATTGGGTCAATGAGTTATTCATTGGGTCAAAGATTGACCATTTTGACCAAATTTGGCTTTTTGGTCGGAGATTGACTTATTGGGTCAATAATTGGTCATTCGGTCAAAAATTGATTATTTTGACTGAAATTGAATTTTTGTTCAAAAGTTAACCCATTGGGTCAATTGGGTGGTCATTATATTAGAAATTGACCATTTTGACCAAAGTTGACTTTTTGTTCAAAGTTGACCTATTGGGTCAATGAGTTGTTCATTGGATCAGAAATTCACCATTTTGGCCAGACTTGACTTTTGTCAAATGTTGACCTATTGGGTGAATGGGGTGGTCATTAGAGAA
The DNA here is from genome assembly GCA_022702705.1 of Papilionanthe hookeriana x Papilionanthe teres. Lineage (NCBI taxonomy): Eukaryota > Viridiplantae > Streptophyta > Magnoliopsida > Asparagales > Orchidaceae > Papilionanthe > Papilionanthe hookeriana x Papilionanthe teres. The sequence goes on from CM040423.1 coordinate 104,796,688, forward strand.
AAATTGACTATTTTGAACAAAATTGTCTATTTTGAACAAAATTGACTTTTTGGTCAAAAGTTGACCTAATAGGTCAATTGGTTGGTCATTAGGTCAAGGATTGACCATTTTGACCAAATTTGACTTTTAGGTCAAAAGTTGACCGAGTGGGTCAATGTGTTGGTTATTGGGTTAAGAATTGACCATTTTGACCAAAGTTGACTTTTTTGTCATTGGGTTAGAAATTAACCATTTTGACCAAATTTGACTTTTTTGACTTTTTGATCAAAAGTTGTCTAATTGGGTCAATGGGGTTCATTAGGTCAAAAATAGACTATTTTGACCAAAATTATCTTTTTGGTTAAAATTTGACATATTTGGTCAATGGTTGGTCATTGGGTCAATGATTGACCACTTTGACCAAAGTTGAATTTTTTGTCAAAGATTGACTTATTGGGTCAATAATTGGTCATTAGGTCAAAAATTGACTATTTTAACCAAAATTAACTTTTTAATCAAAAGTTGACCTATTGGGTCAATGGGTTGGTCATTGGATTAAGGATTGACCATTTTGACCTAAGTCGACTTTTTGGTCAGAGATTGACTTATTGGGTGAACTATTTGTTATTAGGTCAAAAATTGACTATTTTGACCTAAATTGAATTTTTTGTCAAAATTTAACCCATTGAGTCAATGTTGTGGTCATTGTGTCAGAAATTGACCATTTTGACCAAACTTATCTTTTTGGTCGAAAGCTAACCTATTAGATCAATGAGATGGTCATTAGATCAAAAATTGACAATTTTGACTAAAATTGACTTTTTGGTGAAAAGTTTTCCTTTTGGGTCAATGAGTTGGTCATTGGGTCAAGGATTGACCATTTTGACCAAAGTTGTCTTTTTTTTCAAATGTTAACCTATTGGATCAATGGGTTGGTCATTGGGACAAGGATTGACCTTTTTGACCAAAGTTGACTTTATGGTCAAAAGTTGACCTATTGGGTCAATATTGGTCATTAGGTCAAAAATTGATAATTTTGACCAAAATTGACTCTTTGGTCAAAAGTCGATCTATTGGGTCAGTGGGTTAGTCATTGGGTTAATGATTTACCATTTTGACTAAAGTTGACTTTTTGGTCAAAAGTTGACCTATTTGGTAAGGATTGACCATTATGACAAAATTTAACTTTTTGGTCAGAGATTGACTTATTGGGTCAATAATTGGTCATTAAGTAAAAAATTAATTATTTTGACCAAACTTGACTTTTTGTTTAAAAGTTGACCTTTTGGGTGAATGAGTTGGTCTTTGGGTCAAGAATTGACCATTTTGACCAAAGTTGACTTTTTGGTCAAAAGTTGACCTATTGGGTCAATAATTGGTCATTTGGTTAAAAATGGACTTTTTTGACCTAAATTGACCTTTTGGTCAAAAGTTGAGATATTGGGTCAATGGGATGGTATTGGGTCTAGGATTGAGCAAAATGATTTTTTGGTCAAAAGTTGACCAATTAGTTCAGTGGGTTGGTCATTAGGTCAAGGATTGACCATTTTGACCAAAGTTGACTTTTTGATCAGCAATTAACTTATTGGGTCAATAATTGGTCATTAGGTCAAAAATTAACTATTTTAACTAAAATTGACTTTCAAAAGTTGACCTATTGGGTCAATGAGTTGTTCATTGGGTTAAGAAATGACTATTTTGACCAAAGTTGACTTTTTAGTCAAAAGTTGTCCTATTGGGTCAATGGGTTGGTCATTGTGTTAGAAATTGACCATTTTGACCAAAGTTAACTTTTTGGTTAAAGGTTGATATATTGGGTCAATTAGGTGGTCATTAGGTTAAAACATTACTATTTTGACAAAAAATGCTTTTTTAATCAAAAGTTGACCCATTTGGTTAACGAGGAGGTCATTAGGTCAGAAATTGATTTTTTTGACCAAAATTGAATTTTTGGTCAAAAGTTGACCAATTGGGTGGTCATTGGGTCAGAAATTGACCGTTTTGAACAAAGTTGACTTTTTGGTCAAAAGTTGACATATTAGTCAATGGGTTGGTCATTGGGTCAAGGATTGATAATATTTACTAAAGTTGATTTTTTTGTCCAAAGTTGACCAATTGGGTCAATCGGTTGGTCATTGGGTCAAGGATTGACTATTTTGACCAAAGTTGACTTTTTGGTGGAAGATTAACTTATTGTGTCAATAATAGGTCAGTAGGTAAAAAATTAACGATTTTGACCAAAATTGACTTTTTGGTCAAAAGTTTACCTATTGGGTTTGTTCATTGGTTCAAGGATTGATCAATTTGACCAAAGTTAACTTTTTGATTAAAAGTTGACATATTGGATCTTTTGGTTGGTTAGTAGGTCAGAAATTGACCTTTTTGACCAAAGCTGACTTTTTGGTCAAAAGTCGACCTATTGGGTCATTAGGTTGGTCATTGCGTCAAAGATTAACCATTTTGACCAAAGTTGACTTTTTGGTAAGAGATTGACATATGATCCACCTAATATTTATACTTATAATTATGATATGAAATTGGCAACGGTGACAAAAAATATTCTCCGCCGGATACATATGCTTATGATATTGATATGAAAATTATGATTTATAATTTGGATACTACGCAAGTATATGAATCATTTGTCAAGTAATATAAGATTTTCTGATTAAGCCCCGAGATATCGAACCCACAGGGAAAGTGAAAAATCTTTAAAGAAATAAGAAAATTATCTTTTTACTTTTTTAATTGGCTTTTGAAAGTATGTTTTGATTTTGAAAAGTTTGATAATTGATTTCACTCTTTAAATTTTCTTGTAAAAGTCAAACAAGAAATTAAAATGATAATAACTATAAACACGGTATGAAAAACACTATTAACTAGAATATCTTTTTCTTTCCTTTATAAAGTAGTAATAATTATGAAAGTACTGTTGCGGAAGTATTAATATTTGTTGTGATAAATAGAAGCAAATGTATTCTTTACTCTTACTTAGTTATATAAAGAACATTGGTTAATTTGAAATTTTATCATTTTAAACATGGTTAGGCAGGGAAAATACCAGCTCTCACTCTAGAGTTCTCTCATTTCCCTCCATCTAGAGGCTAACTTCTCATAACAAAATTCAAAACTTCAAACCAAATTAGGTTCTTTTAGCCTGTCACACTAAAAATCCTCTAATTTTACTCCCTTTTAAAACATCCTTAAATATATTACATTCAATTATATAAACAACAATTTTCACCCATATAATTGCAAGTGATTCTTACTAACATTTATGAGACAATACCGCATTGGATCTTACATAATCTCACCACAAATTTTACATCTTAACAGGCCAAATTAAGAAGTAAATAAAGTTTATAGAATCAATCTTCACAACTTCTTCCAACTCTAAACACATATACATTCCACAATAATTCTTCATGAATTACTTACTTCTTCATTTAATAAAGAAAAAGATAAAGTAAACTACTCAGAATGCATTGAAAAATACAAAAACACATTGATTTGAAAATAAAAATTTAAAGAAAAACAACAAACACAAGTATTAATTAAAAACTAAATGTTAGAACAAAAGTAAAAACATATCTGAAAATCCTCTCCACAAGACTTAGGAAGTTCATCTGAATCTTTGACTCTTCACTAAACTACTCCTCAGAGCAGGTCTCCTAACTCCGATGACTCAGAAACAGACTTCAGACATCAATAAAAACTAAATAAAGGAAAGAAAAAAAGTGGGAAGAAGAAGGCTTCAATTCTACCCTTTTTTCTTTTCTACTCTCTACTCCTACTCCTAATGAAAACTCTTATAAGATACTAAAAAATTTCTGTAAAACCTCACTTCAAAATGCAATGGAAGAGCCCCTAATTTTTCCTAATACTCTTTAAAAATTAAACCAAAAGGTGCCTTGGTGTCTCTTTAAAATGTGTCCAGATTCAATGTATCCACCAAAGAAAGCACCCCTTCATTCAAACTTGCCGCCCAAAGGAAGTTATGGAAGTTACCTCCAAGAGTTATGTCCTATTCCCTTTAAAAATGACACCAAATTCAAGTTAATCTTGATTTTAAACTGTGGCGGTTAAGCGCCGGCCCAGCGGCGCTTAACCGCCATTGCCCAAATTCTCATTTTTCATTTTTTTGCTCCAAATTTGATCCAATTTTTGCTCCTTTCGTCAAAACCACTGCTTTTATTATTCCTGTAAGAAAAACACAAAATACAATCCATTAAAGTGCAATATCATCAAAAATAGGTATAAAAATGTGCATAAAAAATACTATATGTTTTAGGTGTATCAACATATTGGGTCAATAATTGGTCATTAGGTCAAAAAATGACTATTTTGACCAAAATTGACTTTTAGGTCAAAAGTTGACCTATTGGGTCAATAGGTTGGTCGTTGTATCAAGGATTGATCATTTTGACTAAAGTTGACTTTTTTTATCAAAAGTTGACTATTGGGTCAATGGGTTGGTCATTGGGTCACCAATTGACCATTTTAACCAAAGTTTACTTTTTGGTCAAAAGTTGACCTATACGGTTAATGGGTGCTTATTAGGTTAAAAATTGACTATTTTGACCAAAATTGACATTTTGGTCAAAAGTTAGCCTATTTTGTCAATGGGTTGGTCATTGGGTTAATATTTGGTAAAGTTAAACTATTGGGACAATGGGTTGGTCATTCGGTCAAAGAATAACGATTTTGACCAACGTTGACTTTTTGGTAAGAGATTGACTTATTGGGTCAAAAATTGGTCATTATGTCAAAAATTAACAATTTTGGTCAAAAGTTGACCTATTGGGTCTATGGGTTTGTCATTGGGTCAAGGATTGACCATTTTGATGAAAGTTGACTTTTTGGACAAAAGTTGTCCTATCGTGTTAATAGGTTGGTCATTGGGTCAGAAATTGGCCATTTTAATCAAACTTGATGTTTTGGTCAAAAGTTGACCTATTGGGTTAATGGGGTGGTCATTATGTCAAAAATTGACAATTTCAATCAAAATTAACTTTTTGGTCAAAGTTGACCTATTTGGTTAATGGGTTGGTCATTGGGTCAAGGATCGACCATTTTGACCTAAGTTGACTTTTTGGTCAAAAGTTGATCGACTGGGTCAATGAGTTATTCAATTGGTCAAAGATTGACCATTTCGACAAAAGTTGGCTTTTTGGTCAGAGATTGACTTATTGGGTCCATAATTGGTCATTCGGTCAAAAATTGATTATTTTGACCAAACTATAATTTTTATTCAAAATTTGAACCATTGGGTCAATGGGTGGTCATTATGTTAGAAATAGACCATTTTGACAAATGTTGACTTTTTGTTGAAAGTTGACCTATTTGGTCAATGGGTTGGTCATTGGATCAGAAATTCACCATTTTGACCTTTTGGGTCAAATGTTGACCTATCGGGTCAATGTGGTGGTTAATAAAGAGAAAATTGACTATTTTAACCAAAATTAACTTTTTGGTCAAAAGTTATCCTATTGGGTTAGTGGGTTGGTCATTAGGTCAAGGATTGACCATTTTGACCAAATTTGACTTTTTGGTTAACAGTTGACCTATTGGGTCAATGTGTTGGTTACTGGGTCAAGAATTGACCATTTTGACCAAAGTTGATTTTTTGGTCATTGGGTGAGAATATAACCATTTTGACCAAAGTTAACTTTTTTGGTCAAAAGTTGACTTATTGGGTCAAATGGGTGTTCATTAGGTCAAAAATTGACTATTTTGACCAAATATATCTTTTTGGTCAAAAGTTCAGCTATTTGGTCAATGGGTTGGTCATTAGGTCAATGATTGATCATTTTGACCAAAGTTAACTTTTTTGTCAGAGATTGACTTATTGGGTCAATATTTGGTCATTAGGTTAAAATTGACTTTTTGACCAAAATTGACTTTTTGACCAAAATTAACTTTTTCACCAAAATTGACTTTTTGACCAAAATTGACTTTTTGTTCAAAAGCTGACCAATTAGGTTAATGAGTTGGTCTTTGGGTCAAGAATTAACCATTTTGACCAAAGTTGACTTTTTGGTCAAAGATTGACTTATTTAGTCAATAATTTGTCATTTGGTCAAAAATTGACTATTTTGACCAAAATTGAATTTTTGGTGAAAAGTTGACCCATTGAGTCTATGGGGTGGTCATTGTGTCAGAAATTGACTATTTTGACCAAACTTAACTTTTTGGTCAAAAATTGACTTATTGGGTCAATGAGGTGGTCATTAGTTAAAAAATTGACAATTTTGACTAAAATTGACTTTTTGGTCAAAAGTTGTCCTTTTGGGACAATGAGTTGGTCATTGGGTCAAGGATTGACCATTTTGACCAAAGTTGACTTTTAGGCCTTTTGGGTATCAATGGGTTGGTCATTGGGTCAAGGATTGATCTTTTTTACCAAAGTTTACTTTTTGGTCGAAAGTTAACATATTGGGTCAGAATTGGTCATTGGGTCAAAAATTGACTAATTTAACCAAAGTTGACTCTTTGGTCAAAAATCGATCTATTGGGTCAGTGGGTTGGACATTGTGTTAAGGATTTACCAATTTGACCAAAGTTGACTTTTTGGTCAAAAGTTGACGTATTAGGTCAATGTGTTTGTCATTGGGTCATGGAATGACCATTATGACCATATTTGACTTTTTGGTTTGAGATTGACTTATTGGGTCAATAATTGGTCATTAGGTCAAAAATTGACAATTTTGATCAAAATTGACTTTTTGTTCAAAAGTCGACCTATTGTGTCAATGAGTTAATCTTTTGGTCAAGAATTGACCATTTTGAACAAAGTTGACTTTTTGGTCAAAAGTTAACCTATTGGGTCAAAAATTAGTCATTAGGTCAAAAATTTAATATTTTGACCAAAATTGATTTTTTTTGTCAAAATTTGACATATTGGGTCAATGTGTTGGTCATTGGGTCAAGGATTGACCATTTTGACCAAATTTGATTTTTTGGTGAAAAGTTGACCAATTGAGTCAATGGGTTGGTCATTGGGTTAATGTGTTAGTCATTGGGTCATGGATTGACAATTTTGACCAAAGTTAACTTTTTTATCAGAGATTGACTTATTGGGTCAATAATTGGTCATTAGGTAAAAAATTGACTATTTTGACCAAAATTAAATTTTTTGTCAAAAGTTAACTTATTGGGTCAATGGGTTGGTCATTGGGTTAAGAATTGGATATTTTGACCAAAGTTAGCTTTTTGGTCAAAAGTTGACATATTGGGTCAATGGGTTGGTCAATGGGTCTGAAATTGACAATTTTGACCAAAGGTAACTTTTTGGTCAAAAGTTGATCTATTGGGTCAATTAGGTGGTCGTTAGGTCAAAAATTGACTATTTTGACCAAAATTGCTTTTTTAGTCAAAAGTTGACCCATTTGGTTCAGGAGATGTCACTGGATCAGAAATTGATTTTTTTAACCCAAATTGAATTTTTAGCCAAAAGATGACCATTGGGTCAATTGGGTGTTCATTGTTTCAGAAATTGACCATTTTGATCAAAGTTGACTTTTTGGTCAAAAGTTGACATATTGGGTCAACGGGTCGGTCATTGGGCTAAGGATTGACCATTTTGACCAAAGTTGATTTTTTGGTCAAAAGTTAACCAATTAGGTCAATGGGTTGGTCAATGGGTCGAGGATTGAACATTTTAACCCAAGTTAACTTTTTGGTAGGGGATTGACTTATTGGGTCAATAATTGGTCAATAGATTAAAAATTGACTATTTTGACCAAAATTAACTTTTTGGTCAAAAGATGACCTATTGGGTCAATTAGTTGGTCATTGGGTCAAGGATTAACCAACTTGACCAAAGTTGACTTTTTGGTCAGAAGTTGACACATTGGAACAATTGGTTGGTCAGTGGGTCAGAAATTGACCTTTTTGACCAATGCTGACTTTTTGGTCAAAAGTCGACCTATTGGTTCAATAGCTTGGTCATTGCGTCAAAGGTTAACCATGACCAAAGTTGACTTCTTGGTAAGAGATTGACTTATTGGGTCAATAATTGGTCATTAGGTCAAAAATTAAATATTTTGACCAAAATTGACTATTTAGTCAAAAGTTGACCCATTAGGTTAATGGATTGGACATTGGGTCAAGGATTTATCATTTTGTCAAAAGTTGACTATTTGGTCAAAAGTTTACCATTGGGTCAGATATTGACCATTTTACCAAAATTGACTTTTTGTTCAAAAGTTGTCCTATTGGCTCAGTTGGTTGGTCATTGGCTCAAGGATTGATCATTTTGACCAAAGTTGACTTTTTGGTCAAAAGTTGACCTATTGGGTAAATGGGTTAGTCATTTGGTCAAGGATTGACCATTTTGACCAAAGTTGAATTTTTGGGCAAATGTCGAACTATTGGGTCAATGGGTTGGACATTGAGTTAAAGATTAACCATTTTGACCAAAGTTGATAATTTGGAAAAAGATTGACTTACTGGGTCAATAATTGGTCATTATGTAAAAAATTGACTATTTTCGTCAAAATTTAACTTATTGGGTCCATGGGATTGTCATTGGGTCAAAGATTGACCATTTTGACCAATGTTGACTCTTTGGACAAAAGTTGACCTACCATGTTAATGGGTCGGTCATCGGGTCAGAAATTGACCATTTTAACCAAACTTGATGTTTTGGTCAAAAGTTGTCCAATTGGGTTAATGGGGTGGTCATTAGGTCAAAAATTGATAATTTTGATCAAAATTAACTTTTTTGGTCAATGGGTTGGTCATTGGGTCATTGATTGACCATTTTAACGAAAGTTGACATTTTGGTCAAAAGTTGACATATTGGGTCAATGAGTTATTCATTGAGTCAAAGATTGACCAATTCGACCAAAGTTGGCTTTATGGTCAAAGATTGACTTATTGGGGCAATAATTGGTCATTCAGTAAAAATTGATTATTTTGACCGAAATTGGATTTTTGTTCAAAAACCCATTGGGTCAATATGTTGGTCATTATGTCAGAAATTGACCATTTTGACAAAACTCGACTTTTTGTCAAAAGTTGACCTATTGGGTCAATGAGTTTGTGATTGGATCAAAAATTCACCATTTTGACCAAACTTGATTTTTTTTGTCAAAAGTTGACCTTTTGGATCAAATTGGTGGTCATTAGAGAAAAAATTGACAACTTTGACCAAAATTGACTTCTTAGTCAAAATTTGACCTATTGGGTCAATGGGTTGGTCATTAGGTTAAGGCTTGACCATTTTGACCAAATTTGACTTTTTGATTAAAAGTTGACTTATTGGGTCAATGTGTTGGTTATTGGGTCAAGAATTGATCATTTTGACTAAAGCTGACTTTTTGGTCATTGGGTGAGAAATTAACCATTTTGACAAAAGTTGACTTTTTGGTCAAAAGTTTACTTATTGGGTCAATGGGGTGTTCATTTGGTAAAAAATTGACTATTTTGACCAATATTGTCTTTTTGGTCAAAAGTTGACCTATTTAGTCAAAGGGTTGGTCATTATGTCAATGATTGACCATTTTGACCAAATTCGACTTTTTGGTCAGAGATTAGCTTATTGGGTCAATAATTGGTCATTAGGTAAAAAATTCAAAATTTTGACCAAAATTGACCTTTTGGTCAAAAGTTGACCTATTGGGTCAATGGGTTGTTCGTTGGATCAAGGATTGAACATTTTGAATAAAGTTGACTTTTTGTTGAGAGATTGACTTATTGGCTCAATAATTTATCATTAGGTCAAAAATCAACTTTTTTTGACCAAAATTGAATTTTTGGTCCAAAGTTGAACCATTGAGTCAATGGGGTAGTCATTGTGTCAGAAATTTACCATTTTGACCAAATTTAACTTTTTGGTCAAAAGTTGACCTATTGAGTCAATGTGGTGGTTATTAGGTCAAAAATTGACATTTTTGACCAATGTTGAGTTTTTGTTCAAAAGTTGAACTCTTGGGTCCATGATTTGGTCATTAGGTCAGAAATTGACCATTTTGACCAAAGTTTACACTTTGGTCAAAGTTGACCTGTTGGGTCAATGAGGTGGTCATTAGGTCAAATATTGACTATTTTGACCAAAATTTACTTTATGGTCAAAAGTTGACCTATTGGGTCATTGGAAAATGGATTGACCATCTCGACCAAAGTTGACTTTTCTGGTTAAAACTTGACCTATTGGGTCAATGAGTTTATCATTGGGTTAAGGATTGACGATTTTGACCAAAGTTGACTTTTTGGTCAAAAGTTGCATATCGGGTCATTAGGTCAAAAATTGATTATTTTAACCAAAATTAATATTTTGGTCAAAAGTTGATCTATTGGGTCAATGGGTTGGTGATTGGGTCAAGGATTGACCATTTTGACCAAAGTTAACTTTTTGGTCAAAAGTTGACCTATTGGGTCGATGGGTTGGTTATTGGGTAAAGGATTGACCTTTTTGTGAAAAGTTGACTTTTTGGTCAAAGATTGACTTATTGGGTCAATAATTAGTCATTAGGTTAAAAATTGATTATTTTGACCAATATTGAATTTTGGTCAAAAGTTGACTGATTGGATCAACGGGGTGGTCATTGGGTCTGAAATTGACCATTTTGACCAAAGTTGACTTTTTGGTCAAAAGTTGACCAATTGGGTCATTAAGTAAAAAATTGACTATATTGACCTGAATTGATATTTTGGTCAAAAGTTGACATATTTGGTCACTGGGTTGGTCATTGGGTCAAGGATTGACCACTTTGACCAAAGTTGACGTTTTGGTCAAAAATTGACTTATTGGGTCAATAGGTTGGTCATTGGGTCAAGGATTGGCCTTTTTAACCAATGTTGACTTTTGGTCAGAGATTGACTTATAGGGTCAATAATTGGTCATTAGGTTAAAAATTGACCATTTTGACCAAAATTGAATTTTTGGTCAAAAGTAGATCCATTGGGTCAGAAATTGACTATTTTGACCGAAGTTGACTTTTTTTGTAAAAAGTAAACCTATTGGGTCAAAAGGGTGGTCATTAGGTTTAAAAATTGGCTATTATTATGTAAATTGACTTTTTAGTCAAAAGTTGACCTATTGGGTCAACGGGTTGGTCATTGAGTCAAGAATTGGCCATTTTGACCAAAGTTGACATTTTGGTTAGAGATTGACTTATTGTGTCAATAATTGGTCTTTAGGTCAAAATTTGACTTTTTGACCAAAATTGATATTTGGTTAGAAGTTGACCTAATTGGTCAATAATTGGTCATTAGGTAGAAAATTGACTATTTTGACCAAAATTAAATTTCTGGTCAAAAGTTGACTCATTGGGTCAACAGGGTGGTCATTGGGTCTGAAATTGACCATTTTGACCAAAGTTTACTTTTTCGTCAAAAGTTGATTACGTGGGTCATTAGGTAAAAAATTGACTATTTTGACCAGAATTGATATTTGGTCATATGTTGACATATTTGCTCAATGGGTTGGTCATTAGGTCAAGGATTGACCATTTCAACTAAAGTTGACTTTTTGGTCAAAAGTTGACCTTTTGGGTTAATGGGTTGGTCATTGGGTCAACGATTGAAATTTTTGACCAAAGTTGACAAAGATTGACTTATTGGGTCAATAATTTATCATTAGGTCAAAAATTGACTATTTTGACCAAAATCGAATGTTAATCGAAAAGTTGACTCATCAGAGTAAAGCGAAGTGGTCATTGGGTCCGAAGTTGACCATTTTGACCAAAGTTGACTTTTTAGTCAAAAGTTGACCTAATGGGACAACGGGTCAGTCATTGGCTCAAGAATTGACTTTTTTCACCAAAATTGTCTTTTTGGATAAAAGTTGCCTATTGGGACAATGGGATGGTCATCGAGTCATGGATTGACCATTTTGAGCAAAGTTGACTTTTTGGTCAAAAGTTGACCTTTTGGGTTAGTGGGTTGGTCATTGGGTCAAAGATTGACCATTTCTACTAAAGTTGACTTTTTGGTCAAAGATTGACCTATTAGATTGATGGGTTAGTCATCGGGTCGAAGATCGACCATTTTGACCAAAGTCGACTTTTTAGTTAAAAGTCGACCTATCAGCTCGATGGGTTGTTCATTGGGTCAAAGATTGACCATTTTGACCAAAGTTGACTTTTTGGTCAAAGATTGACTTATTGGGTCAATAATTGGTCATTAGGTCAAAAATTGATTATTTTGATCAGAATTAAAGTTTTTGTCAAAAGTTGACCCATTGAGTCAACTAGGTGGTAATTAGGTTAAAAATTGACTATTTTGACCGAAATTTCTTTTGGGTCGAAAGTTAACCTATTGGGTCATTGGGTCAATGATTGACGATTTTGACCAAAGTTGACTTTTTAGTCAAAAGTTGACCAATTGAGTTAATGGGTTCGTCATTGGGTTAATGATTGAACATTTTTACAAAAGTTGACTTTTTTGTCAGAGATTGACTTATTGGATAAATAATTGGTCATTAGATCAAAAATTGACTATTTTGACCAAAATTGACTTTTTGGTCAAAAATTGACCTATTGGCCAATGGATTTCTCGTTGGGTCAACGATTGACCATTTTGACCAAAGTTAACTTTTTGGTCATATATTGACCTATTGGGTCAATAATTGGTCATTAGGTCAAAAATTGATTATTTTAACCAATTTGACTTTTTGTCAAAAGTTGACTTATTAGGTCGATGGGTTGGTCATTGGGTTAAGGATTGATCATTTTGACCAAAGTTGACTTTTTGCTTAGAGATTAACTTATTGGGTTAATGATTGGCCTATAGGTAAAAAAATAATTTTTTTGACCAAAAATTAAATTTTTCGTCAAAAGTTGACCTATTTGGTCAATGGGTTGGTCATTGGGTCAAGGATTGACCATTTTGACCAAAGTTGAATTTTTGGTTAAAAGTTGACATATTGGGTCAATGGGTTGGTCATTGAGCCAATAGGTCAACTTTTAACCAAAGTTGACTTTTTGGTAAGAGATTCACTTATTGGGTCAATAATTGGTCATTAGGTCAAAAATTGACTATTTTGACCAAAATTAACTTTTTGGTCAAAAGTTGGCCTATTGAGTTAAAGGGCTAGTCATTGGGTCAAGGATTAGCCATTTTGACTAAAGTTGTCTTTTTGGTCAAAAGTTGGCCTTTTGGGTCAATGTGTTGGCCATTGGGTTAAAAATTGACCATTTTGAGCAAAGTCGACTTTTTAGTCAAAAGTTGACATATTGGGTAATTCTGGCGGTGATTAGGTGAAAAATTAACTATTTTGACCAAAATTGATGTTTTGGTCAAAAGTTGAGCCATCGGGTCAAAGGGGTGGTCATTGGGTCAGAAATTGACCATATTGACAAGTTGACTTTTTTAATAAAAGTTAACCTGTTAGATCAATGGGGTGGTCATTAGGTCAGAAATTGACTATTTTGACCAAAATTGACTTTTTGGTCAAAAGTTGACTTATTGGGCCAATGGGTTGGTCTTTGGGTCAAGGATTGACCATTTTGACCAAAGTTGACTTTTTGATCAAAAGTTGAACTCTTGGGTCCATGGGTTGGTCATTAGATCAGAAATTCACCATTTTGACCAAAGTGGACTCTTTGGTAATAGTTGACCTATTGGGTCAATGGGGTGGTCATTAAGTCAAAAATTTGCTATTTTCACCAAAATTGACTTTTTGGTCAAAAGTTGACATATTGGGTCATTTGGTAAAAAATTGACTATTTTGACCAGAATTGATATTTTGGTCAAAAGTTGACATATTTGGTCAATGGGTTGGGAATTGGGTTAAGGATTGACCATTTTGACCAAAGTTGAATTTTTTGTCAAAAGTTGACCTATTCAGTCAATGGGTTGGTCTTGGGTCAAGGATTGTCCTTTTTGACAAAAGTTGACTTTTTGGTCAGAGATTTACTTATTGGGTTAATAATTGGTCATTAGGTAAAAAATTTACTATTTTGACCAAAATTAAATTTTTAGTCAAAAGTTGATCCTTTGGGTCAATGCGGTAGTCATTGAGTCAGAAATTGACTATTTTGACCAAAGTTGACTTTTGCTCAAAAGTTGAACTATTGGGTCAATGGGATAGTCATTAGGTCAAAAATTGACTACATTGATCAAACTTAACTTTTTGGTCAAAAGTTGACCTATTGGGTCAATGGGTTGGTCATTGTGTCAAGGATTGACTAATTTAACTAAAGTTCACTTTTTGGTCAAAAGTTGACCTACTGGGTCAATGGGTTGGTCATTGGGTTAAGGATTGATAATTTTGACCAAAGTTAACTTTTTGGTCAGAGATTGACTTATTGGGTCAATAATTGGTCAGTAGGTCAAAAATTGACTATTTTGATGAAAATTAAATTTTTGGTAAAACGTTGACTTATCGGTTAATGGCTTGGTCATTGAATCAAGGATTAACCATTTTGACCAAAGTTGACTTTTTGGTCAAAAATTGACCTGTTGGGTCAATGGGTTGGTAATTGGGTTAATGATTGACTATTTGGCCCAAAGTTAACATTTTGGTCAAAAGTTGACCTATTGGCTCAATGGGTTGGCCATTGGGTCAAGAATTGAACATTTTGACCAAATTTAACTTTTTGGTAAGAGATTGACTTAATGGGTCAATAATTGATCATTACGTCAAAAATTGATTATTTTGACCAAAATTGACTTTTTGGTCAAAATTTGACCTATTGGGACAATGTGATGGTCATTGTGTCGACGATTAGCCTTTTTAAACAAAGATGACTTTTTGGTTAAAACTTAACCTATAGGGTCAATGGGTTGGTCATTAGGTTAGAAATTGACCATTTTGACAAAAGTCGACTTTTTGGTCAAGAGTTGACATATTGGGTAATTTTGGTGGTGATTAGGTCAAAAATTGACTATTTTAACCAAAATTGAAGTTTTGGTCAAAAGTTGAGCCATTGGGTCAAAGGGGTGGTCATTGGGTCAGAAATTGACCATATTGACAAAAATTGACGTTTTTGTCAAAAGTTGACCTATTGGGTCCATGGGGTGGTCATTAGGTCAGAAATTGACTATTTTGACCAAAATTCACATTTTGGTCAAAAGTTGACCTACTAGGCCAATGGGTTAGTCTTTCGGTCAAGGATTGACCATGTTGACCAATGTTGGCTTTTTGTTCAAAAGTTGAACTCTTGGGTCCATTGGTTGGTCATTAGGTAGAAATTGACCATTTTGACCATAGTTGACTCTTTGGTCAAAGTTGACCTATTGGATCAATGGGGTGATCATTAGGTCAAAAGTTGACTATTTTGACCAAAATTAATTATTTTGATCAAAAGTCGACCTATTAGGTCATTGGGTCAAGGATTGACCATCTTGACCAAACTTGACCTTTTTGGTTAAAAGTTAACCTATTGGGTTTCTTATTGGGTTAAGGATTGACCATTTTGACCAAAGTTGACTTTTTGGTCAAAAGTTGACATATTGGGTCAATAGGTCAAAAATTGATTATTTTGACCAAAATTGATATTTTGGTCAAAAGTTGACCAATTGGGACAATGGGGTGATTATTGGGTCAAGGATTCACCATTTTGACCAAAGTTGACATTTTGGTCTAAAGTTGACCTTTTGGGTTGATGGGTTGGTCATTGGGTCAAGGATTGGCCTTTTTGTCCAAAGTTGACTTTTTGGTCAGAGATTGACTTATTGGTTCAATAATTGGTCATTATGCCAAAAATTAACTGTTTCGACCAAAATTGAATTTTTGGTCAAAAGTTGACTCTTTGCATCAACGGGTTGGTCATCGGGTACGAAATTGACCATTTTATCCAAAGTTGACTTTTTGGTCAAAAGTTGACTTATTGGGTCATTAGGTAAAAAATTGACTATTTTGACTAGAATTGATATTTTGGTTAAAAGTTGACATATTTGGTCAATGGGTTGGTCATTGGGTCAAGAATTGACCATTTTGACCAAAGTTGGCTTTTTGGTGAAAAATTGACCTATTGGGTCAATAGGTTGGTCATTAGGTCAAGGATTAACTTTTTTTACCAAAGTTGACTTTTTGGTCAAAGATTGACTTATTGGATCAATAATTTGTCAAAAGGTCAAAAATTGACTATCTTGACCAAAATTGAATTTTTGGTCAAAAGTTGATCCATTGGGTCAACGGGGTGGTCATTGGGTCAGAAATTGACCATTTTGACCAAAGTTGACTTTTTGTATAAAGTTAACGTATTAGGTCAATGGGGTGGTCATTTGGTCAGAAATCGAATATTATGAGGTAAATTGACATTTTAGTCAAAAGTTGACATATTGGGTCAATGAGTTAGACATTGGGTCATGAATTGACCATTTTGACTAAAGTTGACTTTTTGGTCAGAGATTGACTTATTGAGCCAATAATTGGTCATAAGGTCAAAAATTGACATTTTGACCAAAATTGACATTTTGGTTAAAAATTGACCTATAGGGTCAATGGTTTGGTCGTTGGGTCGAGGATTGACCATTTTGACCAAAATTGACTTTTTGGTCAAAAGTTGACTTTTTGTGTCATTGGGTCGGTCTTTGGGTTAAGGATTGACCATTTGGACCATATTTGAACTTTTGTCAAAAGTTGACCTATTAGTTCAATGGGTTGGTATTTGGGTCAATGATTGACCATTTTGACAAAAGTTGACTTTTTGGCCAGAGATTGACTTATTGGGTCAATAATTGGTCATTAGGTCAGAAATTGACTTTTTGACCAAAATTGACTTTGTGGTTAAAGCTCGACATATTGGGTCAATGGGTTGGTCACTGGGTTAAGGATTGACCATTTTAACCAAAGTTAACTTTTTAGTTAAAAGTTGACCTTTTGAGTCATTGGGTTGGTCATTGGTTTACAAATTGACCATTTTGACCAAAGTTGACTTTTTGGTCAAAAGTTGACATATTGGGTAAACTGGGTGGTTATGAGGACAAAAATTACCTATTTTGACCGAAATTGACTTTTTGGTCAAAAGTTGACCTAGTAGGTCAATGGGTCGGTCATTGGCTCAAGAATTGACTATTTTCACCAGAATTGTCTTTTTTGTCAAAAGTTGTCTATTTGGTCTATGTGATGGTCATTGGGTCAAGGATTGACCATTTTAACGAAAGTTGACTTTTTTTTTCAAAAGTTGACTTATTTGGTCAATGGGATGGTCATTGGGTCAAGGATTGACCATTTTGACCAAAGTTGACTTTTTGGTCACTAGTTCACTTATTGGGTCAATGGGTTGGTCATTGGGTGAAAAGATTGACCATTTCGACCGAAGTTGACTTTATGGTCAAAGATTGACTTACTGGGTCAATAATTGGTCATTCGGTCAAAAATTGATTATATTGATCAAAATTAAATTTTTGGTCAAAAGTTGACCCATTGGGTAAACTAGGTGATCAATAGGTCAAAAATTGACTATTTTAACCGAAATTGCTTTTTGGTCAAAAGTTGACCAGTTGGTCAATGCGTCAACGTTTGAGGATTTTGACCAAAGTTGACTTTTTGCTCAAAAGTTGACTAATTAGGTCAATGAGCTGGTCATTGTGTCAATGATTAGCAATTTTTACCAAAGTTCACTTTTTGGTCAGAGATTGACTTACTGGATCAATAATTGGTCATTAGGTCAAAAAATTGACTATTTTGACCAAAATTGACTTTTCGGTCAAAAGTTGACCTATTGGGTCATTGGGTTGGTCATTGGGTCAAGGATTGACAATTTTGACTAAAGTTGACTTTTTTGTCAGAGATTGACTTATAGGGTCAATAATTGGTCATTAGGGCTATAAACGAGCTGAGCCTGAGTGAGCTCAGAGTCGGCACGTGTTCGGCTCGTTCGATACTGGCTCGAGCTCGAAATTGGCTCGTGAAAGGTGTGTTCGTGTTCGACTCGAAATAAATATTCTTGTTCGTGTTGGGCTCGTGTTCGGCTTAAAATTGGCTCGTTAAATTTAATTGGAAAAAATATATGCATAGTGCCGGATTCAAACCTGGACCAAATGAATGGAAACAAGACGCATGACCACGTTACCACACAAGCAATTATGATTTAAACTTAAATAAAAATATATATAATATTTTAATATATAAATAATATAAAAATAAATTATAATATAAAAAATAAATTATAATATAAAAAATTATAAGATTATTTTTTTATTTCGAGCTAAAACGAGCAGAACACGAGTGAACAAAGAGTTATTCGTGTTCGGCTCGTTTACTTAACGAACGAGCCGAACACGAGCTACTTCACCAGCCGAACACGAGCGGTTCGTGAAAAACGATCTTTTTTAACAGCCCTATTGGTCATTAGGTCAATAATTGACTATTTTTATCAAAATTAAATTTTTGGTCAAAAGTTGACCCATTGAGTAAATGGGGTGGTCATTGTGTCAGAAATTAACCATTTTGACAAAATTTAACTTTTTGGTCAAAAGTTGTCCTATTCGGTCAATGAGGTGGTCATTAGGTAAAAATTGACAATTTTTTTTTACCAAAATTGACTTTTTGGTCAAAAGTTGTCCTTTTGGGTCAATGTATTCGTCATTAGGTGAAGGATTGACCATTTTGACCAAAGTTGACTTTTTGGTCAAAAGTTGACCTTTTGGGTCAATTGGTTTGTCATTGGGTCAAGGATTGATCATTTTGACCAAAGTTGACTTTTTGGTCAAAAGTTAACCTATTGGGTCAATGTTGGTCATTAGGTCCAAAATTGACTATTTTGATCAAAATTGACTTTTTGGTCAAAAGTCGATCTATTGGGTCAGAGGGTTGGTCATTAGGTCAACGATTTACCATTTTAACCAAAGTTGACTTTTTGGTCAAAAGTAGATTTTTTGGGTCAATGGGTTTGTCATTGGGTCAAGGATTGACCATTATGACCAAATTTGACTTTTTGGTAGGAGATTGACTTTTTGGGTCAATAATTGGGCATTAGGTTAATAATTGACTATTTTGACCAAAATTAACATTTTGTTCAAAAGTTGACCTATTGGGTCAATTGACCATTTTGACGAAAGTTGAATTTTTGGTCAAAAGTTGACCTATTGCGTCAGTGGGTTGGTCATTGGTTCAAAGATTGACCATTTTGACCAAAGTTGTCTTTTTGGTCAGAGGTTAACTTACTGGGTCAATAATTAGTCATTCGGTCCTAAATTGATTATTTTGATCACAAATAAATTTTTGGTTAAAAGTTGACCCACTGGGTCAACTAGGTGGTCATTAGATCAAAAATCGACTATTTTGACAAAAATTACTTTTTGGTCAAAAGTTGAGCTATTGGGTCAATGGGTCAAGGATTGACCATTTTGACCAAAGTTGACTTTTTATCAAAAGTTGACCAATTGGGTCATTGGGTTGGTCATTGGGTCAAGGATTGACCATTTTGACCAAAGTTGACTTTATGGTAAGAGATTGACTTATTGGGTCAATAATTGGTCATTAGGTCAAAAATTGACTTTTTGGTCAAAAGTTGACCTATTGGGTCAATGGGTTGGTCATTGGGTTAAGAATTGACCATTTAGACCAAAGAATACTTTTTGGTCAAAAGTTGACCTTTTGGGTCAATGGGGTGGTCATTGGGTCAGAAATTGGTCATTTTGACGAAAGTTGACTTTTTGGTCAAAAAAACCTTATGGGTCAATGAGGTTGTCATTAGGTCAAAAATTGACTATATTGACCAAAATTGACTTTTTGGTCAAAAGTTGACCTATTTTGTCAAAGGCTTGGTCATTGTGTCAAGGATTGACTATTTTGAATAAAGTTTACTTTTTGGTCGAAAGTTGACATATTTGGTCAATGGGTTGGTCATTGGGTCAAAGATTAACCATTTTGACCAAAGTTGGCTTTTCGATCAAAAGTTGACCTATTGGGTCAATGGGTTAGTCATTGGGTCAGAGATTAACATTTTTGACCAAAGTTAACTTTTTGGTCTGAGATTGACTTATTAAGTCAACAATTGTTCAATAATTCAAAAATTGACTATTTTGACCAAAATTAAATTTTTGGTCAAAAGTTGATCCTTTGGGTCAACGGGGTGTTCATTGGGTCAAAAATTAACCATTTTGACCAAAGTTGACTTTTTTTGTATAAAGTTGACCAATTGGGTCAATGGGGTGGTCATTAGGACAAAAATTGACTATTATGACGTAAATTGAATTCTTAGTCAAAAGTTGACCTATTGGGTCAATAGGTTAGTCGTTGGGTCAAGAATTGACCATTTTGACCAAAGTTGACTTTTTGGTTAAAAGTTGACTTATTGGGTCGATAACTGATCTTTAGGACAAAAATTGACTTTTTGACCAAAATTGACATTTTGGTTAAAAATTTACATATTGGGTCAATGGAATGGTCGTTGGGTCGAGGATTGACCATTTTGACCAAAATTAACTTTTTGGTCAACAGTTGACATATTGGGTCGTTGGGTCGGTCATTGAGTCAAGGATTGACCATTTGGACTAAATTTGACTTTTTGTCAATGGTTGACCTTTTGGTTCAATGGGTTGGTCAGTGGGTCAAGGATTGACCATTTTGACCAAAGTTGACTTTTTTATCAGAGATTGACTTATTGGGTCAATAATTGGTTAGGTCAAAAATAACTTTTTGACCAAAATTGACTTTTTGGTTAAAACTTGACTTATTGGGTCAATGGGTTGCTCACTAGGTTAAGGATTGTGTGTTAGTTATTGGGTCAAGAATTGATCATTTTGACCAAAGTTGACTTTTTGGTCATTGGGTGGGGAACTAACCATTTTGACCAAAGTTGACTTTTTGGTCAAAATTTGACTTATTGGGTCAATGGGGTGTTTATAAGGTCAAAAATTGGAAATTTTGACCAAACATGTCTTTTTCGTCAAAAGATGACCTATTTGGTCAATGGGTTGGTCATTGGGTCAATGATTGACCATTTTGACCAAAGTCGACTTTTTGGTCAGAGATTGACCTATTGGGTCAATAATTAGTTATGAGGTCAAAAATTGACTATTTTGACTAAACTTGACTTTTTCATCAAAAGTTGACCTATTAGGTCAATGGGTTGGTCATTGGGACAAAGATTGACCATTTTGACCAAAGTTGACTTTTGGTCAGAGATTTACTTATTTGGTCAATAATTTGTCATTAAGTCAAAAATTGACAATTTTTACCAAAATTGAATGTTTGGTCAAAAGTTGACCCATTGAGTCAATGAGTTAGTCATTATGTCAGAAATAAACCATTTTGACCAAATTTAACTTTTGGGTCAAAAGTTGACCTATTAGGTCAATGAGGAGGTCATTAGGCCAAAAATTGACAATTTTGACCAAAATTGACTTTTGGTCAAAAGTAGTCATTTTGGGTCAACGGATTGGTCATTGGGTCAAGGATTGACCATTTTGACCAATGTTGACTTTTTGGTCAAAAGTTGACCTATTGGCTCAATGGGTTGGTCATTAAGTCAAGGATTGACCTTTTTGTCCAAAGTTGACTTTTTGGTCACACTTTGACATATTAGGTCAATATTAGTCATTAGGTCAAAAATTGATTGATCAAAACTGACATTTTTGTCAAAATTTAATCTATTGGGTCAGTGGGTTGGTCAATGGGTTTAGGATTTAACATTCTGACCAAAGTTGACTTTTTGGTCAAAAGTTGACCAATTTGGTCAATGGGTTTGTCATTGGGTCATGGAGTGAACATTATGACCAAAATTGACTTTTTGGTCAGAGATTAACTTATTTGGTCAATAATTGGTCATTAGGTCAAAAATTGGATATTTTGACCAAAATTGACTTTTTGTTTAAAAGTTGACCTATTGGGTCAATGAGTTGGTCATTGGGTAAAAATTTGACCATTTTGACCAAAGTTGACTTTTTGGTCGAAAGTTGACCTATTTAGTCAATAATTGGTCCTTTGGTCAAAAATTAACTATTTCGACAAAAATTGACTTTTTGGTCAAATGTTGACCTATTAGGTCAATGGGTTGGTCATTGGGTCAAAGATTGAACATTTTGACCAAAGTTGACTTTAAGATCAAAAGTTAACCTATTGGGTTAAGGATTGACCATTCTGACCCAAGTTGACTTTTTGGTCAGAGATTGACTTATTGGGTCAATAATTGGTCATTAGGTCAAAAATTGATAATTTTGACCAAATTGGCTTTTTGGTCAAAAGTTGACCTATTGGGTCAAGGATTGACCATTTTGACCAAAGTTGACTTTTGGTCAAAGATTCACTTATTGGGTCAATAATAAGTCATTATGTCAAAAATCGACTTTTTGACCAAAATTGACTTTTTGGTCAAAAGGTGACACATTGGGATAATGGGTTGGTCATTGGGTCAAGGATTAATCATTTTTGACCAAAGTTAACTTTTTGGTTAAAAGTTTACCTATTTGGTCAGTGGATTGATCAATGGGTCAAGGATTGACAATTTTGACCAAAGTTGACTTTTTAGCCATAGATTAACCTATTGGGTCAATGCGGTGGTCATTCGGTTAAAAATTTACTATTATGGCCCAAATTGACTTTTTGGTCAAAAGTTGCCCTGTTGGGTCATTGGGTCAAGGATTGACCATTATGACCAAGGAGACTTTTTGGTCAAAAGTTTAACTATTGGGCCAATGGGTCAAGGATTGACCATTTTGACCAAAGTTGACTTTTTTGTTAGAGATTGATTTATTAGGTCAATAATTTGTCACTAGGTAAAAAATTAACTATTTTCACCAAAATTGATTTTTTGTCCAGGGTTTACCTATTGGGTTAATGTGTTGGTCACTGGGTCAAGGATTGAACATTTTAAACAAAGTAGATTTTTTGGTCAAAAGTTGACCAATTCGGTTAATGGGTTGGTCATTGGGTCGTGGATTGGCCATTTTGACTAAAGTTGACTTTTTGGTCAAAAGTTAACATATTGAGTCAGTGGGTGGTCATTGTGTCGAGGATTAATCATTTTAACCAAAGTTGACTTTTTGGAAAGAGATTGACTTATTGGGTCAATAATTGGTTATTAGGTCAAAAATTGGCTACTTTGACCGAAATTGACTTTTTGTTCAAAACTTGACCTATTGGGTCAATGACTTGGTCATTGTGTCAAGAATTGAACATTTTGACCAGAGTTAACTTTTTGGTCAAATGTTGACCTATTGAGTTAATGAGTTGGTCATTGGGTCATAAATTGATCATTTTGACCAATGTTGATATTTTTGTCAAAAGTTGACCTATTGGGTCAATGGGTGTTCATTAGGTCAAAAATTAACTATTTTGACCAAAATTGATATTTTGGTCGAAAGTTAACTACTTTGACCCAAAAGGTCATGGATTGGTCACTAGGTAAAGGATTGACCATTTTGGCCAAACTTGACTTTTTAGTCAAAAGTTGACCTAGTGGGTCAATAGGTTGGTCATTGAGTGGATTGATCTTTTTGACCAAAGATGGCTTTTTGGTAGAGATTGACTTATTTGGTCAATAATTGGGCATTAGGTCAAAAATTGACTTTTTTGACCAAAATTGAATTTTTGCTCAAAAGTTGACCCATTGAGTTAATGGGGTTGTCAATGGGTCAGAAATTGACTATATTGACCAAAGTTGACTTTTTTGTCAAAATTTAACCTATTAGGTCAATGGGGTGGTCATTAGGTCAAAAATTGACTATTTTGTCCAAAATTGACATTTTGGTCAAAAGTTGACCAATTGGGCTAATGGGTTAGTCTTTGGGTCAAGGATTGACCATTTTGACCAAAGTTGACTTTTTATTCAAAAGTTGAACTCTTGGGTCAATGGGTTGGTCATTGGCTCTGAAATTGACCATTTTGAACAAAGTTGACTCTTTGGTCCAAAGTTAACCTATTGGGTCAATTAGGTGGTCAATAAGTCAAAAATTGACTATTTTGACCGAAATTGACTTTTTGGTCAAAAGTTGACCTATTGGGTCTTTGAGTCAAGGATTGACTATTTTGACCAAAGTTAACTTTTTTAGTTAAAAGTTGACCTATTAAATCAATGAGTTTGTCATTGGGTCAAGGATTGACCATTTTGACCAAAGTTGATTTTTTGGTCAAAAATTGACCTATTGGGTCATTAGGTCAAAAATTGACTATTTTGATCATAATTGATATTTTGGTCAAAGGTTGACCTATTTGGTCAATGAGTTAGTTATTGGGTCAAGGATTGACCATTTTGACCAATGTTGATTTTTTGGTCAAAAGTTATCCTATTAAGTCAATGGGTTAGTCATTGGGTCAAGGATTGACATTTTTGTCCAAAGTTGACATTTTGTTCAGAGATCGACTTATTGGGTCAATAATTGGTCATTAGGTCAAAAATTGACTATTTTGACCACAATAGAATTATTTGTCAAAACTTGACCCATTTGGTCAACGGGGTGGTCATTGGGTCAAAAATTGACCATTTTGATCAAAGTTGACTTTTTGGTCAAAAGTTGACTTTTTGGGTCATTAGGTAAAAAATTGACTATTCTGACCAAAATTAATATTTTGTCAAAAGTTGACATATTGGATCAATGGGTTGGTCATTGGGTGAAGGATTGGCCATTTTAACCAAATTTCACTTTTTGTCAAAAGTTGACCCATTGAGTCAATGGGTTGGTCATTGGGTTAATGATTGACCACTTTGACAAAAGTTGAATTTTTATTCAGAGATTGACTTATTGGGTCAATAATTGGTCATTAGGTTAAAAATTAACTTTTAACCAAAATTAATTTTTTGGTTAAAAGTTGTCCTATTGGGTCAATGGGTTGGTCATTGGGTTAAGGATTGACCATTTTGACCAATATTAACTTTTTGGTCAAAAGTTAACCAATTGGGTCAATGGGTTAGTCAATGGGTAAAAAATTAACTATTTTGTCCAAAGTTGACTTTTTGGTCAAAAATTGACTTATTGGGTCAATGGGTTGGTCATTGGGTCAAAGATTGATCATTTCGACCAAAGTTTATTTTTTGGTCAGAAATTGACTTAATGGATTATTTTGAACAAAATTAAATTTTTGGCTAAAAGTTGACGCATTAGGTTAATTGGGTGGTCATTATGTTAGAAATTGACCATTTGACCAAAGCTAACTTTTTATCAAAAGTTGACCTATTGGGTCAATGGGTTGGTCATTAGATACATTTTGACCAAAATTGACTTTTTGGTCAAAAGTTGACCTATTGGGTCAATGGGATAGTTACTGGGTCAAGGATTGACCATTTTGACCAAAGTTGACTTTTTGGTTAAAAGTTGATATATTGGTTTAATGTGTTAGTTATTGGGTCAAGCATTAACCCTTTTGGCTAAAGTTGACTTTTTGGTCATTGGGTCAGAAATTAACCATGTTAGCCGAAGCTGACTTTTTTGTCAAAAGCTCATCTATTTCGTCATTGGCATGGTCATTAGGTCAAAAATTGACGTTTTGGTTAAAAGTTAACCTACTTAGTCAATGGGTTGGTCATTAGATCAAAGATTGACCATTTTGGCTAAAGTTGCCTTTTTGGTAAAAAATTGACCTATTGGGTCAATGAGTTTGTTATTGGGTCAGAACTTGACCATTTTAACTAAAGTTAACTTATTGGTCAAAAGTTGACCTATTGGGACAATGAGGAGGTTGTTAGGTCAAAATTTACTATTTTTACCCAAATTTACTATTTTGACCAAAATTTACTTTTTTGTTAAAAGTTGACCAATTGGGTCAATGGGTATGTCATTCTGTCAAGGATTAAACATTTTGATCAAAATTTACATTTTGGTCAAAAGTTATTGGGTCAATGGGGTGGTCATTAGGTAAAAAATTGACTATTTTGACCAAATTTGACTTTTTGGTCAAAAGTTGACATATTGGGTCAATGGGTTGGTTATTTGGTCAAGGATTGACCATTTTACCAAAAGTTGACTTTTTGGTAAAAAGTTGACCTACTGGGTAAATGGGTTGGTCATTGGGTCAAGGAGTGGCCATATTGACCAAAGTTGAATTTTTGGTTAAAAATTGACCTATTGGATCAATGGGTTGGTCATTGGGTCAGAAATGTCCATTTTCACCAAAGTTGACTTTTGGTCAAAACTTGACATATTCGGTCAATGGTGTGGTCATTAGGTAAAAAATTGACTATATTGACCAAAATTGACTTTTTGGTCATAAGTTGACTTATTATGTTAGTGGGTTGGTCATTGTGTCAAAGATTGATAATTTTGACTAAAGTTCACTTTTAGTTAAAAATTGACCTATTAGGTCAATGGGTTGGTCATTGGGTCAAGGATTGACCATTTTGACCAAAGTTGACTTTTTTGTCAGAGATTGACTTATTAGGTCAATAATTGGTATTTTTCAAAATTTAACTATTTTGATCAAAAGTTAACTTATTGGGTCTATGGGTTTGTCATTGGGCCAAGGATTAACCACTTTGATCAAAGTTAACTTTTTTATCAAAAGTTAACCTATCGTGTTAATGGGTTGGTCATTGGGTCAGAAACTGACCATTTTAACCAAACTTGATGTTTTGGTCAAAAGTTGTCCTACTGGGTTAATGGGGTGGTATTTTGGTCAAAAATTGAAAATTTTGATCAAAATTAACTTTTTTGGTCAAAAGTTGCCTTATTTGGTCAATGGGTTAGTCATTAGGTCAAGGATTGACCATTTTTACCAAAGTTGACTTTTTGGTCAAAAGTTGACCTATTGGGTCAATGAGTTATTCATTGGGTAAAAAATTGACCATTTCGACCAAAGTTGGCTTTTTTGGTCAGAGATTGACTTATTGGGTCAATAATTAGTCATTCGGTCAAAAATTGATTATTTTGACCGAAATTGAATTTTTGTTCAAAAGTTGATCCATTGGGTCAATTGGGTGGTCATTATGTCAGAAATTGACCATTTTGACAAAAAAATGACTTTTTGTTAAAAGTCGAGTGATTAGATTAATTGGTTAGTCATTAGGATCAGTGAATTCACCAAATCGAACAAACTTGACTTTTTCGTCAAATGTCGATCTATCGGGTCGATAAGGTAGATCATTAGATAAAAAATTGACTATTTTGACCCAAATTGACTTTTTGGTCAAAAGTTGACCTATTTAGTCAATGGGTTGGTCATTAGTTCAAGGGTTGACCATTTTGACCAAATTTAACTTTTTGGTCAAACGTTGACTAATTTGGTCAATGTGTTGGTTATTAGGTCAACAGTTAACCATTTTGACCAAAGTTGACTTTTTGGTCATTGGGTGAGAAATTAATCATTTTGACCAAAGTTAACTTTTTTTTCAAAAGTTGACTTATTGGGTCAATGCGGTGTTCGTTAGGTCAAAAATTATTTATTTTGACCAAAATTATATTTTTGGTCAAAAGTTGACCTATTTGGTCAATGGGTTGGTCTTTGGGTTAATGATTGACCATTTTGACCAAAGTTGACTTTTTGGTCAGAGATTGACTTATTGTGTCAATAATTTGTCATTAGGTCAAAAATTGTCTATTTTGACCAAGTTGACTTTTTGGACAAAAGTTGAACTATAAGGTCAATGGGTAGGTCATTGGGTCAAGGATTGACCATTTTAACCAAAGTTGACATTTTTGTTAGAGATTAACTTATTAGGTCTATAACTGGTCACTAGGTAAAAAATTGACTGTTTTGACCAAAATTGACTTTTTGGTCCAAAGTTGACCTATTAAGTCAATGGGGTGGTCTTTGTGTCAGAAATTGACCATTTTGACCAAATTTAACTTTTTGGTCAAAAGTTGACCTATTGGGTAAATGAGGTGGTCATTAGGAAAAAAATTGACAATTTTGACCAAAATTGACATTTTGGTCAAACGTTGTCCTTTTGGGTCAACGGGTTCGTCATTGGGTCAAGGATTGACCATTTTGACCAAAGTTGATTTTTTGTTCAAAACATGACCTATTGAGTCAATGGGTTGGTCCTTGGGTCAAGTATTGACAAATTTACCAAAGTTGACTTTTTGTTCAAAAGTTGAACTATTGGGTCAATATTGGTCATTAGGTCAAAAATTGACTATTTTGACCAAAATTAACTCTTTGGTCAAAAGTCGATGTATTGGGTCAGTGGGTTGGTCAACGGGTTAAGGATTTACCATTTTGAGCAAAGTGGACTTTTTGGTCAAAAGTTGACCTATTGGGTCAATGGGTTTGTCATTGGGTTAAGGATTGACCATTATGACCAAAAGTTGACTATTAGTTCAATAATTGGTCATTAGGTTAATAATTGGGTTAAGAATTGACTTTTAGGTCAGAGATTGACTTATTGGGTCAATAATTGGTCATTAGGTCAAAAGTTGACTATTTTAATAAAAATGGACATTTTGTTCAAAAGTTGACCTGTCAGATCGATGAGTTGGTCTTTCGGTCAAGAATTAGCCCTTTTGACCAAAGTTGACTTTTTGATCAAAAGTTGACCTATTGGGTCAATGAGTTGGTCTTTCGGTTAAGAGTTGACCCTTTTGACCAAAGTTGACTTTTTGGTCAAAAGTCGATGTATTGGGTCAGTGGGTTGGTCAATGGGTTAAGGATTTACCATTTTGACCAAAGTGGACTTTTTGGTCAAAAGTTGACCTATTGGGTCAATGGGTTTGTCATTGGGTTAAGGATTGACCATTATGACCAAAAGTTTACTATTAAGTCAATAATTGGTTATTAGGTTAATAATTGGGTTAAGAATTGACTTTTTGGTCAGAGATTAACTTATTGGGTCAATAATTGGTCATTAGGTCAAAAGTTGACTATTTTGACAAAAATTGACATTTTGTTCAAAAGTTGACCTATTGGGTCAATGAGTTGGTCATTCGTTCAAGAATTGAACCTTTTGACCAAAGTTGACTTTTTGGTTAAAAGTTGACCTATTGGGTCAATAATTGGTCATTAGGTTAAAAATTGATTATTTTGACCAAAATTGACTTTTTGGTCAAAAGTTAACATATTGGGTCAATGGGTTGGTCATTGGGTCAAGGATTGACCATTTTGACCAAAGTTGACTTTTTGGATAAAAGTTGACCTATCATTTTAATGGGTTGGGCATTGGGTCAGAAATTGACAATTTTAACTAAACTTGATGTTTTGGTCAAAAGTTGTCAAATTGGATTAATGGGGTGGTCATTAAGTTAAAAATTGACAATTTCGATCAAAATTAACTTTTTGGTCAAAAGTTGACATATTTTGTCAACGGGTTGGCTATTGGGTCAAAAATTGACCATTTTGACCAAAGTTGACTTTTTGATCAGAGATTAACATATTGTGTCAATAATGTCATTAGGTCAAAAACTGACTATTTTGACCAAAATTGGCTTTTTGGTCAAAGGTTGGCCTATTGGGTCAATGTGTTGTTCATTAGGTTAAAAATAACCATTTTGACCAAAGTTGACTTTTTGGTCAAAAGTTGACTTATAAGGTCAATGGGCTGGTCATTGGGTCAGAAATTAACCTTTTTGACCAAAGTTAACTTTTAGGTCAAAGGTTGACCTATTGGGTCAATTGTGTGGTCATTAGGTCAGAAATTAACTATTTTAACTAAAATTGCTTTTTTAATCAAAGCTTGAACCATTTTGTTAACGAGGTGGTCAATGGGTCAGAAATTGATTATTTTGACCAAAATCGAATTTTTGGTCAAAAGTTGACCCATTTGGTCAATTGGGTGGTCATTGTGTCAGAAATTGACCATTTTGACCAAAGTTGACTTTTTGGTCAAAGTTGACATATTAGGTCAATTGGTTGGTCATTGGGTCAAGGATTGACCATTTTGACCAAAGTTGATTTTTTTGTCAAATGTTGACCAATTGGGTGAATGCGTTGGTCATTGGGTCAAGGATTGACCATTTTAACCAAAGTTGACTTTTTGGTAGGAGATTGACTTATTCGGTCAATGATTAGTCAGTAGATCAAAACTTGAGTATTTTGACAAAAATTAACTTTTTGGTCAAATTTTGACTTTTTGGATCAACGGGTTGGTCATTGGGTCAAGGATTTACTAATTTGACCAAAGTTGACTTTTTGGTCAAAAGTTGTCATCTTCGGATCAATTGGTCGGTCGATGGGTTAGAAATTGACCTTTTTGACCAATGTTAACTTTTGGTCGAAAAATGACCTATTGGGTCAATGGCTTGATCATTGCATCAAAGATTAACCATTTTAACCAAAGTTGAATTTTTGGTAAGAGATTGACTTATTGGGTCAATAATTGAACATTAGCTCAAAAATTGACTATTTTGTCCAAAATTGACTTTTGGTCAAAAGTTGACATATTGGTTCAATGAGTTGGTCATTGGGTCAAGGATTGATCATTCTGACCAAAGTTAACTTTTTGGTCAAAAGTTGATCATTGGGTCATCGGGTTGGTCATTGGATCAAAAATTGAACATTTTAACCAAAGTTATTTTTTTGGCCAAAAGTTGACCTATTGGGTCAATGGGTGGCCATTAGGTTAAGAATTAACTACTTTGACCAAAATTGTCGTTTTGGTCAAAAGTTAACCTATTGGGTCAATGGGTTGGTCATTGGGTTAATGATTGACCAATTTGACCAAAGATGAGTTTTGGGACAAAAGACGAACTATTTGGTCAATGGGTTGGTCTTTGGGTAAAAAATTAACCATTTTGACCAAAGTTGCCTTTTTAGTAAGATTGACTTATTGGGTCAATAATTGGTCATTATGTCAAAAATTGACTATTTTGGTCAAAAGTTGACCTATTGGGTCTATGGGTTTGTCATTGGGTCAAGGATTGACCATTTTGACCAAAGTTGACTTTTTGGACAAAAGTTGACCTATCGTGTTAATGGGATGTTCATTGGGTCAGAAATTGACCATTTTAACCAAACTTGATGTTTTGGTCAAAAGTTGTCCTATTGGATTAATGGGATGGTCATTAGGTCAAAAATTGATATTTTGATCAAAATTAACTTTTTGGACAAACATGGACCTATTTGGTCAATGGGTTGGTCATTGTGTCATGGATTGACCATTTTGACCAAAGATCACTTTTTAGTCAAAAGTTGACCTATTGGGTCAATGAGTTATTCATCGAATTCGAAGATCGACCAGATTCGACCAAAGTTAGCTTTTTAGTGAGAGATTGACTTATTGGATCAATAATTGATCATTCGGTCAAAAATTGATTATTTTGATCGAAATTGAATTTTTGTTCAAAAGTTGATCTATTAGGTCAATTGGGTAGTCATTATGTCGAGAATTGACCATTTTAACAAAAGTTGACTTTTTGTTTAAAGTCGACCTATTTGGTCGATGGGTTGGACATTGGATCAGAAATTTACCATTTTGGCGAATCTTGACTTTTTTCAAATGTTGACCTTTCGGATCGATGAGGTGGTCATTAGAGAAAAATTGACTATTTTGTCCAAACTTAACTTTTTTTGTCAAAAATTGACCTATTGGGTCAATAGTTTGGTCATTAGGTCAAGAATTGACCATTTTGACCAAATTTAACTTTTTGGTCAAAAGTTAACCTATTGGGTCAAGGTTTTGGTTCTTGGGTCAAGAATTGACCATTTTGACCAAAGTTGACTTTTTGGTCATTAGGTGAGAAATTAACCATTTTGATCAAAGTTGACTTTTTTGTCAAAAGTTGACTTATTGGGTCAATGGGGTGTTCATTAGGTCAAAAAAAGACTATTTTGACCAAAATTAGCTTTTTGGTTAAAATTTAACATATTTAGTCAATTAGTTAGACATTGGGTCAATGATTAACCATTTTTGGCCAAAGTTGACTTTTTGGTCAAAGATTGACTTATTTGGTCAAAAATTGGTCATTAGGTCAAAAATTAACTATTTTAACCAAAATTGACTTTTTGATCAAAAGTTGACCTATTGGGTCAATGGGTTGGTCATTGGGTCAATGATTGACCATTTTGACCAAAGTTGACTTTTTGGTCAGAGATTGACTTTCTCGGTCAATAATTTTTCATTAGGTCAAAAATTTACTATTTTGACCAAAATTGATATTTTGGTCAAAAGTTGACCCATTGAGTCACTGGGTGGTCAATGTGTCAGAAATAGACTATTTTGACCAAATTTAAGTTTTTGGTCAAAAGCTGACCTTTTAGGTCAATGAGGTGGTCAATAGGTCAAAAATTGACAATTTTGACCAAAATTGACTTTTTGGTCAAAAGTTCTCCTTTTGGGTCAATGGTTGGTCATTGGGTCAAGGATTGACCATTTTGACCAAAGTTGACTTTTTAGTCAAAAGTTGACCTATTGGGTCAATGGGTTGGTCATTGGGTCAAGGATTGACCTTTTTAAGTAAAGTTGACTTTTTGGTCAAAAGTTGACCTTTTGGGTCAATATTGATTATTAGGTCAAAAAATGACTATTTTGACCAAAATTGACTCTTGGGTCAAAAGACAATCTATGTGATCGATTGGGTTGGTCATTGGGTCAAGGATTTACCATTTATACCAAAGTTGACTTTTTGGTCAAAAGTTGATTTATTGGGTCAATGAGTTTTTTCATTGGGTTAAGGTTTGACAATTATGACGAAATTTGACTTTTTGGTCAGAGATTGACTTGTTGGGTCAATAATTGGTTATTAGGTCAAAAATTGACTATTTTGACCAAAATTGACTTTCTGTTTAAAAGTTGACATATTCGGTCGATGAGTTGGTCTTCAGTTCAAGAATTGACCATTTTGACCAAAGTTAACTTTTTGGTCAAAAGTTGACCTATTGAGTCAATAATTGGCCATTAGGTAAAAAATTGACTATTTTGACCAAAATTGACCTTTTGGTCAGAAGTTGACATATTGGGTCAATGAGTTGATCATTGGGTCAAGGATTGACCATTTTTACAAAACTTGATTTTTTGGTCCAAAGTTGACCAATTGGGTCAATAGGTTAGTCATTGGGTCAATGGGTTAGTCATTGGGTCAAGGATTGACCATTTTGACCAAAGTTGATTTGTTGATCAGAGATTAACTTATTGGGTCAATAATTGTTCATTAGGTCAAAAATTGACTATTTTGACCAAAATTGACTTTTTGCTCAAAAATTGACTTATTGGGTCCAGGGGTTGGTCATTCGGTTAAGAATTGTCCATTTTGACCAAAGTTGACTTTTTGGTCAAAAGTTGACCTATTGGGTCAATGGGTAAGACATTGGGTCTGAAATTGACCATTTTGACCAAAGTTAACTTTTTGGTAGGAGATTGACTTATTCGGTCAATAATTAGTCAGTAGATCAAAACTTGAGTATTTTGACAAAAATTAACTTTTTGGTCAAATTTTGACTTTTTGGATCAACGGGTTGGTCATTGGGTCAAGGATTTACCAATTTGACCAAAGTTGACTTTTTGGTCAAAAGTTGTCATACTGGATCAATTGTTTGGTCAGTGGGTTAGAAATTGACCTTTTTGACCAATGTTAACTTTTTGGTCAAAAAATGACCTATTGGGTCAATGGCTTGATCATTGCATCAAAGATTAACCATTTTAACCAAAGTTGAATTTTTGGTAAGAGATTGACTTATTGGGTCAATAATTGAACATTAGCTCAAAAATTGACTATTTTGACCAAAATTGACTTTTGGTCAAAAGTTGACATATTGGTTCAATGAGTTGGTCTTTGGGTCAAGGATTGATCATTCTGACCAAAGTTAACTTTTTGGTCAAAAGTTGATCATTGGGTCATCGGGTTGGTCATTGGATCAAAAATTGAACATTTTAACCAAAGTTATTTTTTTGGCCAAAAGTTGACCTATTGGGTCAATGGGTGGCCATTAGGTTAAGAATTAACTACTTTGACCAAAATTGTCGTTTTGGTCAAAAGTTAACCTATTGGGTCAATGGGTTGGTCATTGGGTTAATGATTGACCAATTTGACCAAAGATGAGTTTTGGGACAAAAGACGAACTATTTGGTCAATGGGTTGGTCTTTGGGTAAAAAATTAACCATTTCGACCAAAGTTGCCTTTTAAGTAAGATTGACTTATCGGGTCGATAATTGGTCATTATGTCGAAAAAAAGACTATTTTGGTCAAAAGTTGACTTATTGGGTCTATGGGTTTGTCATTGGGTCAAGGATTGACCATTTTGACCAAAGTTGACTTTTTGGACAAAAGTTGACCTATCGTGTTAATGGGATGTTCATTGGGTCAGAAATTGACCATTTTAACCAAACTTGATGTTTTGGTCAAAAGTTGTCCTATTGGATTAATGGGATGGTCATTAGGTCAAAATTGATATTTTGATCAAAATTAACTTTTTGGACAAACATGGACCTATTTGGTCAATGGGTTGGTCATTGTGTCATGGATTGACCATTTTGACCAAAGATCACTTTTTAGTCAAAAGTTGACCTATTAGGTCAATGAGTTATTCATCAGGTCAAAGATTGACCAGTTCGACCAAAGTTAGCTTTTTAGTGAGAGATTGACTTATTGGATCAATAATTGATCATTCGGTCAAAAATTGATTATTTTGATCGAAATTGAATTTTTGTTCAAAAGTTGACCTATTGGGTCAATTGGGTGGTCATTATGTCAGAAATTGACCATTTTAACAAAAGTTGACTTTTTGTTTAAAGTTGACCTATTTGGTCAATGGGTTGGACATTGGATCAGAAATTTACCATTTTGGCAAATCTTGACTTTTTTGTCAGATGTTGACCTTTCGGGTCAATGAGGTGGTCATTAGAGAAAAAATTGACTATTTTGTCCAAACTTAACTTTTTTTGTCAAAAATTGACCTATTGGGTCAATAGTTTGGTCATTAGGTCAAGAATTGACCATTTTGACCAAATTTAACTTTTTGGTCAAAAGTTAACCTATTGGGTCAAGGTTTTGGTTCTTGGGTCAAGAATTGACCATTTTGACCAAAGTTGACTTTTTGGTCATTAGGTGAGAAATTAACCATTTTGATCAAAGTTGACTTTTTTGTCGAAAAGTTGACTTATTGGGTCAATGGGGTGTTCATTAGGTCAAAAAAAGACTATTTTGACCAAAATTAGCTTTTTGGTTAAAAGTTAACATATTTAGTCAATTAGTTAGACATTGGGTCAATGATTAACCATTTTGGCCAAAGTTGACTTTTTGGTCAAAGATTGACTTATTTGGTCAAAAATTGGTCATTAGGTCAAAAATTGACTATTTTAACCAAAATTGACTTTTTGATCAAAAGTTGACCTATTAGGTCAATGGGTTAGTCATTGGGTCAATGATTGACCATTTTGACCAAAGTCGACTTTTTGGTCGAGAGATCGACTTTCTCGGTCGATAATTTTTCATTAGGTCAAAATTTACTATTTTGACCAAAATTGATATTTTGGTCAAAAGTTGACTCGATCGAGTCATTCGGGTGAGTCAATGTGTCGAAATGACTATTTTGACCAAATTTAAGTTTTTGGTCAAAGTCGACCTTTTAGGTCGATGAGGTGGTCATTAGGTCAAAAATTGACAATTTTGACCAAAATAGACTTTTTGGTCAAAAGTTGTCCTTTTGGGTCGATTGGTTGGTCATTGGGTCAAGGATTGACCATTATGACCAAAGTTGACTTTTTAGTCAAAAGTTGACCTATTAGGTCAATGGGTTGGTCATTGGGTCAAGGATTGACCTTTTTAAGCAAAGTTGACTTTTTGGTCAAATGTTGACCTTTTGGGTCAATATTGATTATTAGGTCAAAAAAAGACTATTTTGACCAAAATTGACTCTTGGGTCAAAAGACAATCTATGTGATCAGTGGGTTGGTCATTGGGTTAAGGATTTACCATTTATACCAAAGTTGACTTTTTGGTCAAAAGTTGATTTATTGGGTCAATGAGTTTTTTCATTGGGTTAAGGTTTGACAATTATGACCAAATTTGACTTTTTGGTCAGAGATTGACTTGTTGGGTCAATAATTGGTTATTAGGTCAAAAATTGACTATTTTGACCAAAATTGACTTTCTGTTTAAAAGTTGACCTATTCGGTCGATGAGTTGGTCTTCAGTTCAAGAATTGACCATTTTGACCAAAGTTAACTTTTTGGTCAAAAGTTGACCTATTGAGTCAATAATTGGCCATTAGGTAAAAAATTGACTATTTTGACCAAAATTTACCTTTTGGTCGAAGTCGACATATTAGGTCGATGAGTTGATCATCGGGTCAAGGATCGACTCATTTTTACAAAACTTGATTTTTGGTCCAAAGTTGACGATTAGATCGATAGGTTAGTCATTGGATCGATGGGTTAGTCATTGGGTCGAGGATTGACCATTTCGACCAAAGTTGATTTGTTGATCGAGATTAACTTATTGGGTCAATAATTGTTCATTAGGTCAAAGATCGACTATTTTGACCAAAATTGACTTTTTGCTCAAAAATTGACTTATTAGGTCCAGGGGTTGGTCATTCGGTTAAGAATTGTCCATTTCGACCAAAGTTGACTTTTTGGTCAAAAGTTGACCTATTGGGTCAATGGGTAAGACATTGGGTCTGAAATTGACCATTTTGACCAAAGTTAACTTTTTTGTAAAAAGTTGAGCTATCGGGTCAATTGGGTGGTCATTAAGTCAAAAATTGATTATTTTGACCAAAATTTCTTTTTTAGTGAAAAGTTGACCCAATTGGTTAACGAGGTGTTCATTTGGTCAGAAATTAATTATTTTGACCAAAATTGAATTTTTGGTCAAAAGTTGACCTATTCGGTAAACTGGGTGGTCATTTTGACCAAAGTTGACTTTTTTTTGTCAAAAGTTGACATATTGGGTCACTGGTTTGTTCATTGGGTCAAGGATTGACCATTTTGACCAAAGTTTATTTTTTTGTCAAAAGTTGACCAATTGGGTCAATGGTTAGTCATTAGGTCAAGGATTGATGGTTTTAACCAAAGTTCGCTTTTTGGTAGGAGATTGACTTCTTGGGTCAATAATTGGTCAGTAGGTCAAAAGTTAAGCATTTTGACCAAAATTGACTTTTTGGTCAGAAGATGACCTATTGGGTCAATCGGGTGGTCACTGGGTCAAGGACTGACCAATTTGACCAAATTTGACTATTTGGTTAAAAGTTGACATATTGGATAACTTGGTTGGTCAGTGGGTCTGAAATTAACCTTTTTACCAATGTTAACTTTTTGGTCAAAAGTCAACCTATTGGGTCAATGGGTTGTTCATTACATCAAAGATTAACCATTTTGACCAAAGTTGAATTTTTGTTAAGGGATTGACTTGTTGGGTTAATAATTAGTCATTAGGTCAAAAAATTTACTATTTTGACCAAAATTGACTTTTTGGTCAAATGCTGACATATTGGGTCAATAGGTTGGTCATTGGGTCAAGGATTGATCATTTTGAACAAAGTTGACTTTTTGGTCAAAAGTTGACCATTGGGTCAATGGGTTGCTCATTGGGTCAGAAATTAACCATTTTAACTAAAGTTAACTTTTTGGTCAAAAGTTGACATATTGGGTCAATGGGTGGTCATTAGGTTAAAAATTGACCATTTTGACCAAAATTGACATTTTGGTCAAAAGTTGACCAATTGGCTCAATGGGTTGGTCATTGGGTCAATGACTGAACATTTTACCAACGTTGAGTTTTTGTTCAAAAGTCGAACTATTGGGTCAATGGGTTGGTCATTGGGTCAAAGATTAATCATTTTGACTAAAGTTGATATTTTGGATAAAAGTTGACCTATTGTGTTAATGGGTGGTCATTGGGTCAGAAATTGACCACTTTAACCAAACTTGATGTTTTGGTCAAAAGATGTCCTATTTGGTTAATGGCGTGGTCATCAGGTTAAAAATTGATAATTTTGATTAAAATTAACTTTTTGGTCAAAAGTTGACCTATTTGGTTAATGTGTTGGTCACTGGGTCAAGGATTGACCATTGTAACCAAAGTTGACTTTTTGGTCAAAAGTTAACCTATTGGGTCAATGAGTTATTCATTGGGTCAAAGATTGACCATTTCAATTAAAGTTGGCTTTTTGGTCAGAGGATGACTTATTGGGTCAATAATTGATCATTCAGTTAAAGATTGATTATTTTGATCGAAATTAAATTTTTGTTCAAAAGTTGACCCATTTAGGTCAATTGGGTGGTCATTATGTCAAAAATTTACCATTTTGACAAAAGTTGACTTTTTGTCGAAAGTTGACCTATTGGGTCAATGGGTTGTTAGTCATTAGATCAGAAATTGACCATTTTGGCTAAACTTGACTTTTTTATCAAATGTTGACATATTGGGTCAATGGGGTGGTTATTAGAGAAAAAATTAACTAATTTGACCAAAATTAACTTTTTGGTCAATACTATTTTGTCAATGGGTTGGTCATTAGGTCAAGGATTGACCATTTTGACCAAATTTGACTTTTTAGTCAAAAGTTGACCTATTTGGTCAATGTGTTGGTTATTGGGTCAAGAATTGACCATTTTGACAAAAGTTGACTTTTTGGTGATTTGGTGAGAAATTAACCATTTTGACCAAAGTTGACTTTTTGGTCAAAAGTTGACTTATTCGGTCAATGGGGTGTTCAAAAGGTCAAAAATAGACTATTTTGACCAAGATTATCTTTTTGGTCAAAAGTTGAAATATTTGATCAATGGGATGGTCATTGTGTCAGTGTTTGACCATTTTGACCAAAGTTGACTTTTTGGTAAGAGATTGACTTATTTGGTCTATAATTGGTCATCAAGTAAAAAATTGACAATTTTGACCAAAATTGACTTTTTGGTCAAAAGTTAATCTATCAGGTCAATGGGTTATTCATTGGGTCAAGGATTGATCATTTTGACCAAAGTTGACTTTTGGTCAGAGATTGACTTATTTTTTAACAAATTATCATTATGTCAAAAATTGAATATTTTGACCAAAATTGAATTTTTAGTCAAAAGTTGACCCATTAAGTCAATGAGGGGGTCATTATGTTAGAAATTGACTATTTTGACCAAGTTTAACTTTTTGGTCAAAAGTTGACCTCATGGGTCAATGAGGTGGTGATTAGATCAAAAATTGACAATTTTGACCAAAATTGACTTTTTGGTAAAAAGACCTTCTTTTGGGTCAATTGGTTGGTCATTGTGTCAAGGATTGACCATTTTAACCAAAGTTGACTTTTTGGTCAAAAGTTGACCTATTGGGTCAATATTGATTATTAGGTCAAAAAATGACTATTTTGACCAAAGTTGACTCTTTGGTCAAAAGTCGATCTATTGGGTCAGTGGGTTGGTCATTGGGTTGAGAATTTACCATTTTGACCAAAGTTGATTTTTTGGTCAAAAGTTGACCTATTGGGTCAATGGGTTTGTCATTGGGTCAAGTTTGACCACTATGACCAAATTTAACTTTCTGGTCATAGATTGACTTATTGGGTCAATAATTGGTCATTAGGTCAAAAATTGATTATTTTAACCAAAAGTATCTTTTTGTTCAAAAGTTGACTGATTGGGTCGATGAGTTGATCTTTAAGTCAAGAATTGACCATTGTGACTAAAGTTGACTTTTTTGTCAAAAGTTGACCTATTGGGTCAATAATTGGTCATTAGGTCAAAAATTGACTATTTTGACCAATATTGACTTTTTGGTCAAAACTTGACCTATTGTGTCAATGGGTTGGTCATTAGGACTGAAATTAACCATTTTGACCAAAGTTAATTTTTTGGTCAAAAGTTGACCTATTGGGTCAATTCGGTGGTCATTAAGTCAAAAATTGACTATTTTTTACCAAAATTGCTTTTTTATTCAAAAGTTGACCCAATTGGTTAACGAGGTGGTCATTCGGTGTGAAATTGAATATTTTCACCAAAATTGAAATTTTGATAAAATGTTGGCTCTTCGGTCAATTGGATAGTCATTGTGTCAGAAATTGACCATTTTGACCAAAGTTGACTTTTTGGTCAAAAGTTGATATATCAATAGTTTTGTCATTGGGTCAAGGATTGACCATTTTGACCAATGTGGATTTTTTGGTCAAAAATTGACCAATTTTGTAAATGGGTTGGTCAGTGGGTCAAAGATTGACCATTTTAACCAAAGTTCACTTTTTGGTAAGAGGTTGACTTTCTGGGTCAATAATTGGTCAGTAGGTCAAAAATTGACTATTTCAACCAAAATTGCCTTTTTGGTCAAAAGTTAACCTATTGGGTCAATAGTTTGGTCATTGGGTCAAGGATTGCCAGTTTGACCAAAGTTGACTTTTTGGTTAAAAGTTGACATATTGGATTAATTGGTTGGTTAGTTGGTATGAAATTGGCCTTTTTGACCTATGTTGACTTTTTGGTCAAAAGTCGACCTATTAGGTCAATGGGCTGGTCATTGCATCCAAGATTAACCATTTTGACCAAAGTTGACTTTTTGGTAAGAAATTGACATATTGGGTCAATAATTGGTCATTAGGCCAAAAATTGACTATTTTGACCAAAATTAACTTTTTGGTTAAATTTTGACCTATTGGGTCAATGGGTTGGGCATTGGGTTAAGGATTAATCATTTTGACCAAAGTTGAATTTTTGGTCAAAAGTTGACCATTGGGTCAGTGGGTCAGAAATTGAGCATTTTAACCAAAGTTGACTTTTTGGTTAAAAGTTGACCTTTTGGGTCAATGGGTGATCATTTGGTTAAAAATTGACCATTTTGACCAAATTTGACATTTTGGTCAAAAGTTGACCAATTGGGTTAATGGGTCGGTCATTGGGTCAATGGGTTGCTCATTGGTTCAATGATTGACCATTTTGACCAAAGTTGAGTTTTTGGTCAAAAGTAGAACTATTGGGTCAATTGGTTGGTCATTCGGTCAAAGATTAACCATTTTGGCCAAAGTTAACTTTTTGGACGAAAGTTGACCTATCGTGTTAATGGGTTGGTCATTGGGTTAGAAATTGACCATTTTAACCAAACTTGATGTTTAGGTCAAAAGTTGTCTTATTGGGTTAATGGGGTGGTCATTAGGTAAAAAATTGACAATTTTGATCAAAATTAACTTCTTGGTCAAAACTTGACCTATTTGGTCAATGGGTTGGTCAATGGGTTGGTCATTGGGTCAAGGATTGACCATTGTGACCGATGTTAACATTTTGGTCAAAAGTTGACCTATTGGGTCAATGAGTTAATCATTGAGTCAAAGATTGACCATTTTGGCCACAGTTGGCTATTTGGTCAGAGTTTGACTTAGTAGGGCAACAATTGGTCATTCGGTAAAAAATTGATTATTTTGACCGAAATTAAATTTTTGCTCAAAAGTTGACCCATTGGGTCAATTGGGTGGTCATTATGTCAGAAATTTATCATTTTGACAAAAGTTGACATTTTATGAAAAGTTGACCTATTGGGTCAATGGTTTGGTCATTGGATCAGAAATTCACCATTTTGACCAAACTTGACTTTTTTATCGAAAGTTGACCTACAGGGTCAAATGGGTGGTCATTAGAGAATAATTTGACTATTTTAACCGAAATTGAGTTTTTGGTCAAAAGTTAACCTATTGGGTCGATGGGTTGGTCATTAGGTCAAGGCTTGACCATTTTGACTAAATTTGAATTTTTGGTCAAAAGTTGACCTATTAGGTCAATGTGTTGGTTATTGGGTTAAGAATGACCATTTTTACAAAAGTTGACTTTTTAGTCATTGGGTGAGAAATTAACAATTTTGTCCAAAGTTGATTTTTTGGTCAAAAGTTAACTTAATGGGTCAATAAGGTGTTCATTAGGTCAAAAATTGATTATTTTGACGAAAATTGTCTTTTTGGTCAAAACTTGACTTATTTGGTCAATGGGTGGGTCGTTGGATCAATGATTGACCATTTTGACGAAAGTTGATTTTTTGGTAAGAGATAGACTTATTGAGTCAATAATTGGTCATTTTTGTCAAAAATTGACTTTTTTCTCAAAAGTTGACCTATTGAGTCTATGGATTGGTCATTGGGTCAAGCATTGACCATATTAACCAAAGTTGACTTTTTTGTCAGAGATTGACTTATTGGGTCAATAATTTGACATTAGGTCAAAAATTGACTATTCTGATCGAAATTGAATTCTTGTCAAAAGTTGACCAATTAAGTTAATGGGGTGGTCATTATGTCAAAAATTGGCAATTTTGACC
The DNA here is from genome assembly GCA_022702705.1 of Papilionanthe hookeriana x Papilionanthe teres. Taxonomy (NCBI): domain Eukaryota; kingdom Viridiplantae; phylum Streptophyta; class Magnoliopsida; order Asparagales; family Orchidaceae; genus Papilionanthe; species Papilionanthe hookeriana x Papilionanthe teres. The sequence goes on from CM040423.1 coordinate 104,838,587, forward strand.
AAAATTGACTTTTTGGTCAAAAGTTGTCCTTTTGGGTCAATGATTGACCATTTCGACGAAAGTTGACTTTTTGGTCACAACTTGAACTATTGGGTCAATGGGTTGGTCATTGGGTCAAGGATTGACCTTTTTACCAAAGTTGATTTTTTAGTCAAAAGTTGACCTATTGGGTTAATATTATTGGTTATTCGGTCAAAAATTGACTATTTTGACCAAAATTAATTTTTGGTCAAAAGTCGATCTATTCTGTCAGTGTGTTGGTCATTGGGTCAACAATTTAGCATTTTGACCAAAGTTGACTTTTTGGTCAAAAGTTGACCTTTTGGGTCAATGGGTTTGTCATAGGGTCAAGGTTTGACCATTATGACCAAATTTGACTTTTTGGTCAAAGATTAACTTATTGGGTCAATAATTGGTGATTAGGTCAAAAATAGACTATTTTGACCAAAATTGACTTTTTGTTCGAAAGTTGACATATTGGGTAAATGAGTTGGTCATTGGGTCAAGAGTTGACCTTTTGGGTCAAAAGTTGGTCATTAAGTCAAAAATTGACTATTTTGACCAAAATTGACTTTTTGGTCAAAAGTTGACATATTGGGTCAATGGGTTGGCAATGGGTCAAGAGTTGACCTTTTTGAACAAAGTTGATTTTTTGGTCAAAAGTTGAGCAATTGGGTCAATGGGTTGGTCATTGGGTCAAGGATTGACTATTTTAACTGAAGTTGACTTTTTCATCAGAGATTGACTTATTGGGTCAATAATTCGTCATTAGGTCAAAAATTGACTATTTTGACCAAGATTAATTTTTTTGTCAAAAGTTAACCTATTGGGTCAATGGGTTGGTCATTGGCTCAAGAATTGACCATTTTGGCCAAAGTTGACTTTTTGGTCAAAAGTTGACCTATTGGGTCAATGGTTAACCTGTTTGGTTATTGGGATCGTCATTAGGTCAAAAATTGACAATTTCAATCAAAATTAACTTTTAGGTCAAAGTTGACCTGTTTGGTTAATGGGTTAGTCATTGGGTCAAGGATCGACCATTTTGACCTAAGTTGACTTTTTTGTCAAAAGTTGATATATTGGGTCAATGAGTTATTCAATTGGTCAAAGATTGACCATTTCGACAAAAGTTGGCTTTTTGGTCAGAGATTGACTTATTTGGTCAATAATTGGTCATTCGGTCAAAAATTGATTATTTGTACCAAAATTTAATTTTTGTTCAAAAGTTCACCCATTGGGTTAATTGGGTGGTCATTATGTTAGAAATGTAACCATTTTGACAAATGTTGACTTTTTATCGAAAGTTGATCTATTGGGTCAATGTGTTGGTCATTGGATCAGAAATTCACCATTTTGACCAAACTTTACTTTATTGTTAAATGTTAACCTATTAGGTCAATGGGGTGGTTATTAAAGAAAAAATTGACTATTTTGACCAGAATTAACTTTTTGGTCAAAAGTTAACCTATTAGGTCACTGCGTTGGTCATTAGGTCAAGGATTGACCATTTCGACCAAATTTAACTTTTTGGTCAAAAGTTGACCTATTGGGTCAATGTGTTGGTTATTGGGTAAACAATTGACCATTTTGACCAAAGTTGACTTTTTGGTCATTGGGTGAGAAATTATTCATTTTGACCAAAGTTAACTTTTTGGTCAAAAGTTGACTTATTGAGTCAATGAGGTGTTCATTAGGTCAAAAATTGACTATTTTGACCAAAATTAAATTTTTGGTCAAAAGTTGACCTACTGGGTCAATGGGTTGGTAATTGGGTTAAGAAATGACTATTTTGATCAAAGTTGTCTTTTTGGTCAAAAGTTGACCTATTGGGTCAATTGGTTGGTCATTGGGTTAGAAATTGACTGTTTTGACCAAAGTTAACTTTTTGGTCAAAAGTTGATTTATTGGGTCAATTGGGTGGTCATTAGGTCAAAACATGACTACTTTGACCAAAATTGCTTTTTTAGTCAAAAGATGACCCATTTGGTTAACGAGGTGGTCATTGGATCAGAAATTGATTATTTTAACCAAAGTTGAATTTTTAGCCAAATGTTGACCCATTGGGTCTATTGGGTGGTCATTGTGTCAGAAATTGACCATTTTGATCAAAGTTGACTTTTTGGTCAAAAGTTGACATATTGGGTCAATGAGTCCGTCATTGGGTCAAAGATTGACCAATTTGACCAAAGTTGATTATTTGGTCAAAAGTTGAACAATTAAGTCAATGGGTTGGTCATTGGGTCAAGGATTGAACATTTTGACCAAAGTTGACTTTTTGTTAGGAGATTGACTTATTGGGTCAATAATTGGTCAGTAGATTAAAAATTGACTATTTTGACCAAAATTGACTTTTTGGTCAAAAGTTAACCTATTGGGTCAATTAGTTGGTCATTGGGTCAAGGATTGGCCAATTTGACCAAAGTTGACTTTTTGGTTAAAAGTTGACATATTGGATTGATTGGTTAGTCAATGGGTCAGAAATTGACCTTTTTGACCAATGCTGACATTTTGGTCAAAAGTTGACCTATTGAGTCAATAGGTTAGTCATTGCGTCAAAGATTAACCATTTTGACCAAAGATGACTTCTTAGTAAGAGATTGCCTTATTGGGTCAATAATAGGTCATTAGCTTAAAAATTAACTATTTTGACTAAATTTGACTTTTTGGTCAAAAGCTGACCTATTGGGTCAATATGTTGGTCATTACGGTCAAGGATTAATCATTTTGACCAAAGTTTACTATTTCGTCAAAGTTGACCATTGCGTCAATAGGTTGGTCATTGGGTTAGAAATTGACCAATTTTACGAAAGTTGACTTTTTGGTCAAAATTTGATCTATTGGGTCAATTGGTTGGTCATTAGGTCAAGTATTGACAATTTTGACCAAAGTTGACTTTTTGGTCAAAATTTGACCTATTTGGTAAATGGGTTGGTCATTTGGTCAAGGATTGACCATGTTGATCAAAGTTGAATTTTTGGTCAAAAGTCGAACTATTCGGTCAATGGGTTTGTCATTGGGTCAAAGATTAACCATTTTGACTAAAGTTGACATTTTGGAAAGAGATTGACTTATTGAGTCAATAATTTGTCATTATGTAAAAAATTAACTATTTTCGTCAAAATTTAACCTATTGGGTCTATGGGTTTGACCATTTTGACCAAAGTTGACTCTTTGGACAATAGTTGACCCATTGTGTTAATGGGCCTGTCATTGGGTCAAAAATTGATCATTTTCACCAAACTTGATGTTTTGGTCAAAAGTTGTCCTATTGGTTTAATGGGGTGGTCATTATGTCAAAAATTGATAATTTTTATCAAAAATTAACTTTTTGGTCAAAATTTGACCAATTTTGTCAAAAGTTGACCTATTTGGTCAACGGGTTGGTCATTGGGTCAAAGATTGACCATTTTGACGAAAGTTGACATTTTGGTCAAAAATTGACATTTTGGTCAAAAGTTGACCTATTGGGTCAATGAGTTATTCATTCAGTCAAAGATTGACCAATTCGATCAAAGTTGGCTTTTGGTCAAAGATTTACTTATCGGGGTAATAATTGGTCATTCGGTAAAAAATTGATTATTTTGACCGAAATTGGATTCTTGCTTAAAAGTTGACCCATTGGGTCAATTGAGTGGTCATTATGTCAGAAATTGACCATATTGCCAAAACTTCACTTTTTGTCAAAAATTGACTTATTGAGTCAACGGTAATGGGTTCGTCATTGGATCAGAAATCACTATTTTGACCAAACTTGTTTTTTTTGTCAAAAGTTGACCTATTGGATCAAATCAGTGGTCATTAGAGAACAAATTGAATATTTTGACCAAAATTGACTTCTTGGTCAAAAGTTGACCTATTGGGTCAATGGGTTGGTCATTCGGTCAAGGCTTGACCATTTATACCAAATTTAACTTTTTGGTCAAAAGTTGACCTTTTGGGTCAATGTGTTGGTTATTGGGTCAAGAATTTACCATTTTGACCAAAGTTGACTTTTTGGTCATTGGGTGAGAAACTAACCATTTTGACCAAAGTTGACTTTTTGGTCAAAAGTTTACTTATTGGGTCAATGTGGAGTTCATTTGGTTAAAAATTGACTATTTTGACCAAAATTGTCTTTTTGGTCAAAAGTTGACCTATTTAGTCAATGGGTTGGTCATTGGGTTAATGATTGATCATTTTGACCAAATTCGACTTTTTGGTCAGAGATTGACTTATTGGGTCAATATTTGGTCATTAGGTCAAAAATTTACTATTTTGACAAAAATTGACCTTTGGTCAAAAGTTGACCTATTGGGTCAATGGGTTGGTCATGGGATCAAGGATTGATCATTTTGACTAAAGTTGACTTTTGGGTCAGAGATTGATTTATTGGGTCAATAATTTGTCATTAGGTCAAAAATTGATTTTTTGACCAAAATTGATTTTTTTTATCAAAAGTTGACCCATTGAGTCAATGGGGTGGTCATTGTTTCAGAAATTGACCATTTTGACCAAATTTAACTTTTTGGTCAAAAGTTGACCTATTGGGTCAATGAGGTGGTCATTAGGTCAAAATTGACAATTTTGACCAAAGTTGAGTTTTTGTTCAAAAGTTGAACTCTTGTGTCCATGTGTTGGTCATTATGTCAGAAATTGACCATTTTGACCAAAGTTGACACTTTGGTCAAGTTCACCAATTGGGTCCACGGGGTTGTCATTAGGTTAAAAATTGACTATTTTGACCAAAGTTGACTTTACGATCAAAAGTTGACCTATTGGGTCATTGGGAAAAGGATTGACCATCTAGACCAAAGTTGACTTTTTTTGTTAAAACTTGACCTATTGGGTCAATGGGTTTGTCATTGGATCAAGGATTGACGATTTTGACAAAAGTTGACTTTTTGGTTGAATGTTACATGTTGGGTCATTAGGTCAAAATTTGATTATTTAGACCAAAATTAATAATTTGGTCAATAGTTGATCTATTCGGTCAATGAGTTTGTCATTGGGTCCAGGATTGACCATTTTGACCAAAGTTGACTTTTTGGTCAAATGTTGACCGATGGGTTCATTATTGGGTCAAGGATTGACCTTTTTGTCCAATGTTGACTTTTTGGTCAAAGATTGACTTATTGGGTCAATAATTGGTCATTAGGTCAAAAATTGACAATTTCAACCAAAATTAATTTTTTGGTCAAAAGTTGACTCATTGGGTCAACAGGGTGGTCATAGGGTCCGAGATTGACCATTTTGACCAAAGTTAACTTTTTGGTTAAAAGTTGACCAATTGGGTCATTAGGTAAAAAATTGACTATATTGACCTGAATTGATATTTTGGTCAAAAGTTGACATATTTGGTCAATGGGTTGGTCATTGGGTCAAGGATTGACCATTTTGACCAATGTTGACTTTTTTGTCAAAAGTTGACTTATTGGTTCATTCGGTCAATGATTGAGCTTTTTTACCAATGTTGACTTTTTGGTCAGAGATTGACTTATTGGGTAAATAACTGGTCATTAGGTCAAAAGTTGACTACTTTGACCAAAATTGAATTTTTAGTTAAAAGTAGTTCGATTGGGTAAACAGGATGGTCATTGGGTCAGAAATTGACTATTTTGACCAAAGTTGACTTTTTTGTAAAAAGTTAACCTATAGGGTCAATGGGGGTGGTTATTTGGTTTAAAAATTGGCTATTATGACGTAAATTGACTTTTTAGTCAAAAGTTGACCTATTGGGTCAACGGGTTGGTCATTGGCTCAAGAATTGATCATTTTGACCAAAGTTGACTTTTTGGTCAGAGATTGACTTATTGGGTTAATAATTGGTCATTAGGTCAAAAATTGAATTTTGGACCAAAATTGACATTTTGGTTAAAAGTTGACCTATTGGGTCATTGGGTCATTGGGTCAAGGATTGACCATATGGACCAAATTTGACTTTTTGTCAAAGGTTGTCCTATTGGTTCAAAGGGTTGGTCATTTTTACCAAAGTTGACTTTTTAGTAATTTGGTGAGAAATTAATCATTTTGTCTAAAGTTGATTTTTTGGTCAAAAGTTAACTTAATGGGTTGAAGAGGTGTTCATTGGGTCAAAAATTGACTATTTTGACCAAAATTGTCTTTTTGGTCAAAAGTTGACCTACTTGGTCAATGCGTGGGTCGTTGGGTCAATGATTGACCATTTTGACCAAAGTTGACTTTTTGGTCAAAAGTCGATCAATTGGGTCAGCGGGTTAGTCATTGGGTCAAGGATTTACCATTTTGACCAAAGTTGACTTTTTGGTCAAAATTTGACCTTTTCGGTCAAAATTTGACATTTTCGGTCAATGGGTTTGTCATTATGTAAAGGATTGACCATTATGACCAAATTTGACTTTTTGGTCAGAGATTGACTTTTTGGGTCAATAATTGGTGATTAGGTAAAAAATTGACTATTTTGACCAAAATTGACTTTTTGTTCAAAAGTTGACCTGATGGGTAAATGAGTTGGTCATTGGGTCAAGAATAAACCATTTTGGCTAAAGTTGACTTTTTAGTCAAGAGTTGACCTATTAGGTCAGTGGGTTGGTCATTGGGTTAAAGATTGACCATTTCGACAAAAGTTGACATTTTGGTCAGAGATTGACTTACTGGGTCGATAATTGGTCATTCGATCAAAAATTAATTATTTTGATCAAAATTAAAATTTTTATCAAAAGTGGACCCATTGGGTCTACTAGGTGGTCATTAGGTCAAAGATTGACTATTTTGACCAAAACTGTTTTTTGGTCAAAAGTTAGCCTATTGGGTCATTGGGTCATTGGGTCAAGGATTGGCCATTTTGATCAAAGTTGACTTTTTGGTCAAAAGTTGACCAATTGGGTCAATTATTGACCATTTTGACCAAATTTGACTTTTTGGTAAGAGATTGACTTAATATGTCAATAATTGGTGATTATGTCAAAAATTGACAACTTTGGCCAAAATTGACTTTTTGGTCAAAAGTTGACCTATTGGGTCAATGGGTTGGTCATTAGGACCAGAATTGACCATTTTGACCAAAGTTAACTTTTTGGTTAAAAGTTGACCCATTGGGTCAATCGGGGTGGTCATTGGGTTAGAAATTGACAATTTTGAGTAAAATTAACTTTTTCGTCAAAAGTTGACCTATTGGGTCAATTGGGTGGTCATTAGGTCAAAAAATGACTATTTTAACCAAAATTGGTTTTTGATCAAAAGTTGACCTATTGGGTAATTGGGTGACGGATTGACCATTTTGACCAAAATTGACTTTTTTGTGAATTGTTGACTTGTTGGGTCAATGGGTCGGTCATTGGGTTAAAGATTGACAATTGTGACCAATGTTGACTTTTTGGTCAAAGATTGACTTATTAGGTCAATAATTTGTCAATAGGTCAAAAATTGACAATTTCGACAAAAGTTGGCCCTATGGGTCAATGGTGTGGTCATTGGGTCAGAAATTGACCATTTTGTCCAAAGTTGACTTTTTGGTCAAAAGTCGACCTATTGGGTCAATGAGGTGGTCATTAGGTAAAAAATTAACTATATTAACCGAATTTAATTTTTGGTCGAAAGTTGACCTATTGTGTCAATTGTTTAGTCATTGTGTCAAGTATTGACTATTTTGAATAAGGTTCACTTTTTGGTCAAAAGTTAACATATTTGGTCAATCGGTTGGTCATTGGGGTCAAGGATTAACCATTTCGACCAAAGTTGACTTTTTGATCAGAGATTGATGTATTGGGTTAATAACTGGTCATTATGTAAAAAATTGACTATTTTGATTAAAAGTTGACCGATTCGGTCTATGGGTTGGTCATTGGGTCAAGGATTGACCATTTTGACCAAAGTTGACTTTTTGATCAATAGTTGACCTATTGGTTCAATGGGTTGGTCATTGGGTCAAAAATTGACAAGTTTAACCAAACAAGACTTTTTGGTCAAAAATTGACCTATTGGGTTTATGGGGTGGTCATTAGGTCAAAAAATGACAATATTCATCAAAATTAACTTTTTGGTCAAAAGTTGACCTATTGGGTCAATGGGTTGGTCATTAGGTCAAGGATTGACAATTTTGACCAAAATTGACTTTTTGGTCAAAAGTCGATCTATTGGGTCAGTGGGATAGTCATTGGGTCAAGGATTTACCATTTTGACCAAAGTTGGCTTTTTGGTCAAAATTTGACCTTTTGGGTCAATGGGTTTATCATTGTGTCAAGGATAGACCATTATGACCAAATTTGACTTTTTGGTCAGAGATTGACTTTTTGGGTCAATAATTGGTCATTAGGTCAAAAATTGACTTTTTTTACCAAAATTGACTTTATGTTCAAAAGTTTACCTGTTGGGTCAATGAGTTGGTCATATGGTCAAGAATTGACCATTTTGACCAAAGTTGACTTTTTGGTCAAAAGTTGACCTATTGGGTTAGTGGGTTGGTCACTGGGTCAAAGATTGACCATTTCGACCAAAGTTGACTTTCTGGTCAGAGATTGACTTACTTGGTCAATAATTGGTCATTCGGTAAAAAATTGGTTATACTGATCAAAATTAAATTTTTGGTCAAAAGTGGACCCATTGGGTCAACTAGGTGGTCATTAGGTCAAAAATTTACTATTTCGACAAAAATTGCTTTTTGTTCAATGAGTTATTGGATCATTGGGCGAAGGACTGACCATTTTGATCAAAGTTGACTTTTTGGTCAAAAGATGACCAATTGGGTTAATGGGTAGGTCATTGGGTTAAGGATTGACCATTTTGACCAAAGTTGACTTTTTGGTAAGAGATTGACTTATTGGGTCAATAATTGGTCATTAGGTCAAAAATTGACTATTTTGGCCAAAATTGACTTTTTGGTCAAAAGTTGACCTATTGGGTCAATGGGTTGGTCATTGGGTCAAAATTGATCATTTTGACCAAAATTAACTTTTTGGTCAAAAGTTGACCCATTTGGTCAATTGGGTGGTCATTGGATCAGAAATTGACCATTTTGACCAAAGTTGACTTTTTGGTCAAAAGTTGACCTATTGGGTCTATTTGGTGATCATTAGGTCAAAAAGTGACTATTTTGACCAAAATTGCTTTTTCGTCAAAAGTTGACCTATTGGGTCATTGGGTTACGGATTGACCATTTTGATCAAAATTGACTTTTTGGTGAATAGTTGACCTATTAGGTCAATGGGTAGGTCTTTGGGTCAAGGATTGACAATTGGACCAAAGTTGACTTTTTGGTCAGAGATTGACTTATTAGGTAAATATTGGTCAATAGGTCAAAAATTGACTATTTCAACAAAAGTTGGCCCAATGGGTCAATGGTGTGGTCATTGGGTCAGAAAATGATCATTTTGTCCAAAGTTGACTTTTTGGTCAAAAGTCGACCTATTGGGTCAATGAGGTGGTCATTAGGTCAAAAATTAACTATATTAACCAAATTTAATTTTTGGTCAAAAGTTGACCTATTGGGTCAATTGCTTAGTCATTGTGTCAAGTATTGACTATTTTGAATAAGGTTCACTTTTTGGTCAAAAGTTAACCTATTGGGTCAATCGGTTGGTCATTGGGGTCAAGGATTGACCATTTTGATCAAAGTTGACTTTTTGGTCAGAGATTGACGTATTGGGTCAACAACTGGTCATTATGTCAAAAATTGACTATTTTGGTTAAAAGTTGACCTATTGGGTCTGTGGGTTAGTCATTGGTTAAGGATTGACCATTTTGACCAAATTTGACCTTTTGATTAAAAGTTGACCCATTGGCTCTATGGGTTGGTCATTAGGTGAAAAATTGACAAGTTTAACCAAATCAGACTTTTTGGTAAAAAAATTGACATATTTGGTTTATGGGGTGATCATTAGGTCAAAAATTGACAATTTTCATCAAAATTAACTTTTTGGTCTAAAGTTGACCTATTGGGTCAATGTGTTGGTCATTGGTTGAAGGATTGACCATTTTGACGAAAGTTGATTTTTTGGTCAAAAGTTGACCAATTGAGTCAATGGGTTGATATTGGGTTAAGGATTGACCATTATGACCGAAGTTGACTTTTTGATAAGAGATTCAATTATTGATCATTTATTGGTCATTTAGTTAAAAATTTACTATTTCGACCAAAATTGACTTTTTGGTCAAAATTAACTTTTTGGTCAAAAGTCAATCTATTGGGTCAATGGGTTAGTCATTGGGTCAAGGATTTACCATTTTGACCAAAGTTAATTTTTTGGCTAAAATTTCACATTTTGGGTCAACGGGTTTGTCTTTGGGTCAAGGATTGACCATTATGACCAAATTTTACTTTTTGGTCAGAGATTGACTTTTTGGGTTAATAATTAGTCATTAGGTCAAAAATTGACTATTTTAACCATAATTGACTTTTTGTTCAAAAGTTGACTTGTTGGGTAAATGAGTTGGTCATTGGGTTAAGAATTGACCATTTTGACCAAAGTTGACTTTTTGGTCAAGAGTTGACATATTGGGTCAGTGGGTTGGTCATTGGGTCAAATATTGACCATCTCGACCAAAGTTGACTTTTTGGTCAGGGATTGACTTAATGGGTCAATATTTGGTCATTCGGTCAAAAAATAATTATTTTGATCAAAATTAAATTTTTTGTCAAAAGTGTACCCATTGGGTCACGTAGGTGGTCATTAGGTCAAAGATTGACTATCTTGACCAAAATTACTTTTTCGTCAAAAGTTGACATATTTGGTGATTGGGTTAAAGATTAACCATTTTAATCAAAGTTTACTTTTTGGTCAAAAGTTAACCAATTGGGTTAATGTGTTAGTCATTTGGTCAATGATTGACCATTTTGACCAAAGTTGACTTTTTGGTAAGAGATTGACTTATTGGGTCAATAATTCGTCATTCGGTCAAAAATTGACTATTTTGGCCAAAATTCACTTTTTGGTCAAAAGTTGACCAATTGGGTCGATGGGTTGGTCATTGAGTCAAGAATTGACCATTTTGACAAAAGTTAACCTTTTGGTCAAAAGTTGACCCATTGGCTCAATGGGGTGGTCATTGGGTCAGAAATTAACCATTTTGACCAAAGTTGGCTTTTTTGGCCAAAAGTTGACCTATTGGGTCAATTGGGTGGTCATTAGGTCAAAAACTGACTATTTTGACCAAAATTGCTTTTTGATCAAAAGTTGACCTATTGGGTCATTGGGTCACGGATTGACCATTTTGACCAAAATTGACTTTTTGGTTAATAGTTGACCTATTGGGTCAATGGGTCGGTCATTGGGTCAAGGATTGACAATTTTGACAAAAGTTGACTTTTTGGTCAGAGTGTGACTCATTAGGTCAATAATTGGTCAATAGGTCAAAAATTGATTATTTTGACAAAAGTTGACCCAATGGGTCAATGGGGTGGTCATTGGGTCAGAAATTGACCATTTTGACCAAAGTTGACTTTTTGGTGAAAAGATGACCTATTGGGTCAATGAGGTGGTCATTAGGTAAAAAATTAACTATATTGACCAAAATTTACTTTTTGGTCTAAAGATGACCTATTGGGTCAAATGCTTGGTCATTGGGTCAAGTATTGACTATTTTCAATAAGGCTCACTTTTTGGTCAAAAGTTAACCTATTGGGTTAATAGGATGGTAATTGGGGCCAAGGACTGACCATTCGACCAAAGTTGACTTTTTGATCAGAGATTCATGTATTGGGTCAATAACTGGTCATTATGTCAAAAATCGACTATTTTGGTTAAAAGTTGACCGATTGGGTCATGGATTGACCATTTTGACTGAAGTTGACTTTTTGATGAATAGTTGACCTATTGGTTCAATCGGTTGGTCATTGGGTCAAAACTTGACAAGTTTAACCAAACAAGGCTTTTTGGTCCAAAATTTACCTATTGGGCTTATGGGGTGGTCATTTGGTAAAAAATTAACAATTTTCATCAAAATTAACTTTTCGGTCAAAGTTGACTTATTAGGTCAATAGGTTGGTCATTGGGTCAAGGATTGAACATTTTGACCAAAGTTGACTTTTTAGTCAAAAGTCAATCTATTGGGTCAGTGGGTTAGTCATTGGGTCAAGAATTTACCATTTTGACCAAAATTGACTTTTTGGTCAAAATTTGATCTTTTGGGTCAATGGGTTTGTCATTGTGTCAAGGATTGACCATTATGACCAAATTTGACTTTTTGGTTAGGGATTGACTTTTTGGGTCAATAATCGGTCATTAGGTCAAAAATTGACTATTTTGACCAAAATTGACTTTATGTTCAAAAGTTGACATGTTGGGTCACTGAGTTGGTCTTTGGGTCAAGAATTGACCATTTTGACTAAAGTTGACTTTTTGGTCAAAAGTGTACCTATTGGGTCAGTGGGTTGGTCATTGGGTCAAATATTGACCATTTCGTCTAAAGTTAACTTTTTGGTCAGAGATTGACTTGGGTTAATAATTGGTCATTCGGTAAAAAATTAATTATTTTGATCAAAATTAAATTTTTGGTCAAAAGTAGACCCTTTGGGTGAATAGTTGACCTATTGCGTCAATGGGTCGGTCATTGGGTCAAGGATTTGGTGAATAGTTGACCTATTGCGTCAATGGGTCGGTCATTGGGTCAAGGATTGACAATTGTGACCAAAGTTGAATTTTTGGTCAGAGATTGACTTATTAGGTCAATAATTGGTCAATAAGTCAAAAATTGACTATTTTGACAAAAGTTGGCCCAATGGGTCAATGGGGTGGTCATTGGGTCAGAAATTGACCATTTTGACCAAAGATAATTTTTTGGTCAAAAGTAGTCCTATTGGGTCAATGAGGTGGTCATAAGGTCAAGCATTGACTCTATTGACAAAATTTTACTTTTTGGTCAAACGTTGACTTATTGGGTCAATTGCTTGGTCATTGTGTCAAGTATTGACTATTTTGAATAAGTTTCACTCTTTGGTCAAAAGTTAATATATTGTGTCAATTGGTTGGTCATTGGGGTCAAGGATTGACCATTTTGTTCAAAGTTGACTTTTTGGTCAGAGATTGACGTATTGGGTCAATAACTGGTCATTATGTCAAAAATTGACTATTTTGGTTAAATGCTGACCTATTGGGTCTATGGGTTGGTCATCGGGTCAATGATTGAGCATTTTGACCAAAATTGACTTTCTGATCAAAAGTCGACCTATTAGGTCTATGGGTTGGTCATTGGGTCAAAGATTTACAGGTTTAACCAAACAAGAATTTTTGGTCAAAAATCGACATATTGGGTTTATGGGGTGGTCATTAAGTCAAAATTTGATAATGTTCATCAAAATTAACTTGTTGGTCGAAAGTTGACATATTGGGCCAATGGGTTGGTCATTGGGTCAAGGATCGACCATTTTGACTAAAGTTGATTTTTTGGTCAAAAGTTGACCAATTGGGTAAATGGGTTGATTTTGGGTTAAGGATTGACCATTATGACCAAAGTTGACTTTTTTATAAGAGATTGAATTATTGGGACAATTATTGGTCATTTGGTCAAAAATTGACTATTTCGACCTAAATTGACTTTTTAGTAAAAAGTCAATCTATTGGGTCAGTGGGTTAGTCATTAGGTCAAGGATTTATCATTTTGACAAAAGTTGACTTTTCGGTCAAAACTTGACCATTTTGGGTCAATGGGTTTGTCATTGGGTCAAGGATTGACCATTATGACCAAATTTGACTTTTTGGTCAGAGATTGACTTTTTGGGTCAATAATAGGTCAAAAATTGACTAATTTGACCAAAAATATCTTTTTGTTCAAAAGTTGACCTGTTGGTTAAATGAGTTGGTTATTGTGTCAAGAATTGACCATTTTGACCAAATTTGCCTATTTGGTCAAGCAATGGGTTGGTCATTGGGCCAGAGATTGACTATTTCGACCAAAGTTGACTTTTTGGTCAGAGATTGACTTACTGGGTTATTAATTAGTTATTCGGTCAAAATTAATTATTTTCATTAAAATTAATTATTTTGATCAAAATTAATTTTTTTTGTCAAAAGTGGACCCATTGGGTCAACTAGGTGGTCATTAGCTCAAAAATTGTCTATTTTGACCGAAATTATTTTTTAGTCAAAAGTTGACCTATTGGGTCATTGGGTCATTGGGTCAAGGATTGACCATTTTGATCAAAGTTGACTTTTTGGTCAAAAGTTGGCCAATTGGGTCACTAGGCTGGTCATTGTGTCAATGATTAACCATTTTGACCAAAGTTGACTTTTTGGTAAGAGATTGACTTATTGGGTCAATAATAGGTCATTAGTTAAAAAATTGACTACTTTGGCTAAAATTGACTTTCTGTTCAAAAGTTGACCTATTGGGTCAATGGGTTGGTCATTGGTAAAGAATTGACCATTTTGACCAAAGTTGACTTTTTGGTTAAAAGTTGATCCATTGGGTCAATGGGGTGGTCATTAGGTCAGAAATTGACCATTTTGACCAAAGTTGACTTTTGGGTCAAACGTTTACCTATTGGGTCAATTGGGTGGTCATTAGGTAAAAAACTGACTATTTTGACCAAAATTGCTTTTTGATCAAAAGTTAACCTATTGGGTCATTGGGTCACGGATTGATTATTTTGACCAAAATTGACTTTTTGGTGAATAGTTGACCTATTGGGTCAATGGGTCGGTCATTGGGTCAAAGATTGACAATTGTGACCAAAGTTGACTTTTTGGTCAGAGATTGACTTATTAGGTTAATAATTGGTCAATAGGTAAAAAATTGACTATTTTGATAAAAGTTGACCCAATGAGTCAATGGGGTGGTCATTGGGTCAGAAATTGTCCATTTTGACCAAAGTTGACTTTTTGGTCAAAAGTTAACTTATTGGGTCAATGAGGTGTTCATTAGGTAAAAAGTTGACTATATTGAACAAAATTTACTTTTTGGTCAAAGGTTGACCTATTGGGTCAATTGCTTGGTCATTTTGACAAGTATTGACTATTTTGAATAAGGCTCACTTACTGGTCAAAAGTTAACCTATTTAGTCAATCGGTTGGTCATTGGGGTCATGGATTGACTATTTTGATCAAAGTTGACTTTTTGATCAGAGATTGACGTATTGGGCCAATAACTGGTCATTATGTCAAAAATTGACTATTTTGGTTAAAAGTTGACCGATTGGGTCTATGGGTTGGTCATTGGGTCAAGGATTGACCATTTTGACCAAAGTTGACTTTTAGATCAATAGTTGACCTATTGGTTCAATGGGTTGGTCATTGGGTCAAAATTTGACAAGTCTAACCAAACAAGACTTATTGGTCAAAAATTGACATATTGGGTTTATGGGGTGTTAATTAGGTCAAAATTTGATAATGTTCATCAAAATTAACTTTTTGGTCGAAAGTTGACATATTGGGTCAATGGGTTAGTCATTGGGTTAAGGATTGTCCATTTTGACTAAAGTTGATTTTTTGGTCAAAAGTTGACTAATTGGGTCAATGGGTTGATTTTGGGTTAAGGATTGACCATTATGACCAAAGTTGACTTTTTGATAAGAGATTGAATTATTGGGACAATTATTGGTCATTTGGTCAAAAATTGACTATTTCGACTCAAATTGACTTTTTGGTAAAAAGTCGATCTATTGGGTCAGTAGGTTAGTCATTGGGTCAAGGTTTTATCATTTTGACAAAAGTTTTCTTTTTGGTCAAAATTTGAACTTTTGTGTCAATGGGTTTGTCATTGGGTTAAGGATTGACCATTATGACCAAATTTGACTTTTTTGTCAGAGATTGACTTTTTGGGTCAACAATTGGTCATTACGACAAAAATTGACTATTTTGACCAAAATTGTCTTTTTGTTCAAAAGTTGACTAGTTGGGTAAATGACTTGGTCGTTAGGTCAAGAATTGACTTTTTTGACCAAAGTTGCCTTTTTGGCCGAGATTTGACTTATTGGGTCAGTCGGTTGGTCATTGGGTCAAAGATTGATTATTTCGACCAAAGTTGACTTTTTGGTCAGAGATTGACTTACTGGGTTATTAATTAGTCATTCAGTCAAAATTAATTATTTTGATCAAAATTAATTTTTTTTGTCAAAAGTGGACCCATTGGGTCAACTAGGTGGTCATTAGGTCAAAAATTGACTATTTTGACCAAAATTGCTTTTTGGTCAAAAGTTGACCTATTGGGTCATTGGGTCAAGGATTGACCATTTTGATCAAAGTTGACTTTTTGGTCAAAAGTTGACCAATTGGGTCATCGGGTTGGACATTGTGTCAATGATTGATCATTTTGACCAAAGTTGACTTTTTGGTAAGTGATTGACTTATTGGGTCAATAATAGGTCATTAGTTCAAAAATTGACTACATTAGCCAAAATTGACTTTTTGGTCAAAAGTTGACCTATTGGGTCAATGGGTTGGTCATTGGGTCAAGAATTGACCATTTTTGACCAAAGTTAGCTTTTTGGTTAAAAGTTGACCAATTGGGTCAATGGGATGGTCATTAGGTCAGAAATTGACATTTTGACCAAAGTTGACTTTTTGGTCTAAAGTTTACCTATTGGGTCAATTGGGTGGTCATTAGGTCAAAAACTGACTATTTTGACCAAAATCGCTTTTTCATCAAAAGTTGACCTATTGGGTCATTGGGTCACGAATTGACCATTTTGACTAAAATTGACTTTTTGGTGAAAAGTTGACATATTCGGTCAATGGGCCGGCCATTGGGTCAAAGATTGACAATTGTGACCAAAGTTGACTTTTTGGTCAGAGATTGACATATTAGGTTAATAATTGGTCAATAGGTCAAAAATTGACTATTTTGATAAAAGTTGACCCAATGGGTCAATGGGGTGGTCATTGGATCAGAAATTGTCCCTTTTGACCAAAGTTGACTTTTTGGTCAAAAATTAACCTATTGGGTCAATGAGGTGGTCATTAGGTAATAAATTGACTATATTGACTAATATTTACTTTTTGGTCAAAAGTTGACCTATTGGGTAAACTTCTTGGTCATTATGTTAAGTGTTAACTATTTTGAATAAGGCTCACTTTTTGGTCAAAAGTTAACCTATTGGGTTAATCGGTTGGTCATTGGGGTCAAGGATTGACCATTTCGACCAAAGTTGACTTTTTGATCAGAGATTGATGCATTGGGTCAATAACTGGTCATTATGTAAAAATTGACTATTGTGGTTAAAAGTTGACCGATTAGGTCTATGGGTTGGTCAT